>VZTR01001441.1:3355-15090 GCA_013400775.1 Chaetops frenatus | reverse complement strand
CAGCTCTCTTGAAAGTAACAGCTGATCTCACGTCATGTCCCCATGCACTTATTCCCTCTCTGGCTCAAAGTCTCGTGGGGTAATAAACCCGTCTGCCTCAGTCTCTTTTATTTCTGTAATCTCTTGGTAGGCCTAGGAGATTGTACACAGTACAGTTGTGACTCTCCACAAAAATAAAACCGACCCCCTAATGAACAAAGCAAAAAAACAAAGTATCTCCATTCCAGTCAGTGAAGTAAGCTGAAAGCATCAGGTCAATGCTTCTGGAATGAGGGAAGGTTGTCCTTTCATGTCACAGAAACCTTTAATTAACAGTAGGCTATCAACAGCCAGGGGACTTTCTTCTCAGAACCCTAGTCAGTTACTGAAATAGATTCCCCAAGTAAAAGAGTAAATCCTGCTCAAGAAAGCCAAGTAGTTTTTCAACCCTATTCAGTAATGGAGCATAACTAGTACAATTGTATTCTCACAAAAGAGAATGGTTGGTGCTATATGGGCCCTACTTACGCTGATTTATTCCATCTACACCACCATACTCCCTGTATTGGAAAACCCTCACACAACTTAAATGTAACAATATTTTCCATCCAGCATTAGTTACAGCTTGGCCAGAACAATCAACAATAAATGAATTCTGAAAAAATGGACTTCAAAATGTCCCCCAGATGTCTTGCAAATGAGGAGCTTTAGGTTGCCATGAGCTGCCAGCAGAAACAGAACAACTGTGTGAAAAGCCAATAATTTTTATCTTAGAATGACTGGAATTTTTGAAAACTGTCAGAATTCTATCCACTAAGAAGTTTCCTTATAGGACACAAAACACCTACTGACTAATGAAAAAACCCCAAGGTATCTAGGAAGCACGTTATGATGCACAAGGCCAGCTGCTATTTTGCTCATATTTATGTGCACAGTAAAAGTACATTTTAAACCCAAATATTTAATACAAACTAAAATAGGAATTAGTTTGTCATTAATCTAGTGAAAAGTATGATCTTAAAATCCAGCATTAAGATTTTTAGAGTAGACAGTGGAAGGCCTTACGTGTAAAAGTAATTTAAATCTAAATCATAGTAACTGTAAGCTCTGCCTTAGTCCTCCACCTACCATACCAAGACTTTCCCACAGGGGAGAGCAGCAAATAGCAAGTAAGTTTTGATTGCTTGGGAAAGCTGGGCAAGCAGAATACATTCTTAATTACATTATTCTTAATCATTGCAGTCTGCTTCTTTGTTTGATACTGTGTAATTATGGTAGATCCCAAAGTTATAAGAGACCTCTTCAATTTGCTCCCTAATAGAAAGAAATGCCGTAAGGGATTTCTCCAGAAACTGGTGTTGTGCTAGCAAGTAGAAATTTACAAATAGTTAGAAGATATACATCAGCATCTGTATTTTCCAAGCTCACAAAAGTGGGTATTGATTCAGGAATGTCTTGCTCATAAATATCAACTTCAAAATCAGAAAACAGAACTCTAAATAATAAAAATGAGTAGTAAGAAGAGAGAGGTCACTTAAGCAATTTGTAGTTTAAACATGAAGAAAATTTGATTTGTTACACAGACTCAGCACTATTGTAACTGAGAAAGAAAGCTCTGACACAGCATGTTTGGAGATACTATTCCTTTATTCTTGTAGACATAAAAAAAATCACATGCTAACCTATAATATTTAATACTATATATTAATTACAAAGCTGCAATATAATTTCAACTGCAGTATGCAAAATTCAACATGAAAAGATTAGAATATTAGAATGGATAATTACTTCAGAACTTTCAAATGCAAGTTTTCTTGTTGTGTTGGGTTTTGGTGTCTTTTTTTTTTTCACAAACTGGAAATAACTACATTACTAAGTCTAAAATTTCTGAGTAATAGTCACAGTGTGGTTTTGCATAGCAGTTTGGTTTTAAGATAAATAGGAAACTTTCCCCTCCCAAAAGAAGTTTCATTTATGTGAGAAACATAGAAGTGAGATATTACAGAATTTTTCTGGACAACAGTAATCTCTTTTGGCAGTTGTTTTATTCAGAGAACAGATGTTTGCCACCTAACCATGAATGTTGGCTGACCTGCCCAAATCTCAATAAGAAGTAGGTGTAACAAAGTTTTTCTGCAAATGGCTATGCAAACAGGAATCTTCATTTCATGTATATGAAGTATACCCTCTGTAACACATTGAAAAGCACTCCTGGGATGAAAAAAAAAAAACAAATAAAAGGCTTGGAAGTAAATGTTCTGAAATCACAGCTAAATGCTTACTACACTGATGGAGGTATAGATTATAGCCAAAATAGTATTAACAGCTAAATCATGATGTAGATTCTTCTTTCAGAGATCAAATTGCATTGCCAACCCAAACCATTCCCCGGGAAAAAAAAAAAAACAACCAACCAAAAAACCCAAAAAAATCTCAACCAACCAAAAAAACCTGACAAAACAGGAAAGCGGTGTTTATTTGTCTTTATTTTTTCATTAAGTAAAGCAGGTAATATAGCCTATCTACTCTTCTTAGATTAAAATGTAATGTAACCCTGGGGTAAAAACAGTAGGAAAGGCGTTGACCTGTCTTAAATGTAGTTCAGCTTCTCAAAAGGGCAAAAAAGGCAAAAGAAGGCCTTGTTACCAGACATGGTGACAATGCTTATCATAGCAAGACCATTCCAGCCCATGCAACATAAAACTTGCCATCCTCCTCTTAACGCTGTCCTCTCTGACAATGAGGTGGGGTGGATCTCCCTCTGCTAAATCCTGAAAATGAGCACACTCTGGTCCCTTGAAGAGCTACATGCAGAATTCCAGTTTACCTTTAAAGAGTCACATTATAGCCATTACATCTAGAAGGGGCTGGAAAGTGACTGAGGTCAACTGCCATCACAATCAGTTCCCTATTTTCTTGAGAAAATGTAATCTCACTAGGGAGAGATATGAGAAAGCAATTGGCCATCTCCTCACTCCATTGTTTTACAAGAATTTATGGGTGGTGTTGAATCTTTTTTTAGAAGAGACATGATTTGATATTTTTCTTTCAGGGAAAATAAAAAAAACAACCGAAACCACCCCACATCAGCTGCTGAAAGCTGCCAGATTCCTGATTATCTCTGTACCTCCTAAATGGAGATAAATCTCAAGAGAACTCCAGACCAAGAAAAACGCTTGTAATTTACCCAGTTGTCTCTTTCTGTTTGTCTGTCCATACAAACATAATTAAGGGGTGGCCAAAAGTTCCAGTGAATGCCTTCTAAAGTGGCCCACACAAAAGAGTCCTGATAACCTCCCTATATTTGGTTTTCATTGTATGGATGAGATCAGGTTTGTTTATGTCTTGCAAAATGTATCCAAGGTCTGACTTAGCACTTTTTCAATGCCTCTAGAAGGCTATAAAATTAGCTTTAAGTTCCAGAACTTCACCAACATGTATTTTGATGGCATTAGGCTTTACATACTAACTAAGCATTGAAAAGACATTAAAAATACACCTCACCTGAGGTACTGAGGTTTAAATACCCATCATAAAATGAATCTACGATGACTGAATTTTAATGTATTAATACTTATGACCCTATTAAAACACAGTATTACCAATTTTGCAACACTAAATTATGGCATTATGCTACCCATAATTAAACAGTACCTCTGTAACCTTTTAAAAAATCTTGACTATGTTGAGTTTCTGCTAGAGGGTCAGTGCCTTCATACAACTACTACAGGGAAAAATGCTGTCAATTTATTTCTGAAGCTGCTATTTCTGTATGCTGCAGGAAAAAATTTAACTGCAAAAGTATACACCTTGAGTGCTATGTCATGTCAAAAGTACATGGTAGGTGTTAAGAAATCCAACACAATTGGTTTCTTGCATCATTATGGAAGTCACTTCTTTGTAATTCAAAATGTATGCCAGACAAGAACCATTGTTACAGCATCTCAGGAGAATGTAACTCAATTGTGAGCTAAATNATACAACTACTACAGGGAAAAATGCTGTCAATTTATTTCTGAAGCTGCTATTTCTGTATGCTGCAGGAAAAAATTTAACTGCAAAAGTATACACCTTGAGTGCTATGTCATGTCAAAAGTACATGGTAGGTGTTAAGAAATCCAACACAATTGGTTTCTTGCATCATTATGGAAGTCACTTCTTTGTAATTCAAAATGTATGCCAGACAAGAACCATTGTTACAGCATCTCAGGAGAATGTAACTCAATTGTGAGCTAAATACAAATCCTCCTATCTATCAAGTTTTCATGTTTAGAATGAGATCTCCATGAGTGATTTTCACTTTTTCTAACGAGTAAATGGCCAGATAGTGCAGTTTAGTAAGAAGGTCCTGGGTACTGTAAATATAAATGACTCATATACACATACGTAGGTGTTCATTATCAATGTACAAAGATTATTTCAGCAATTTTTATCCCAGAGAAAATTCAAGTTTGAGCAATCAAGATATTCTGGATCATGGCTGAAGATAATCTGTGCAGTACACATATGTAATACACCTGGTTCTAAACAGGGTACTGTCGCCTCCTTTCAGTAACTGTTACCATTTATTATAAACTATGCTATTTTGGGAGAATCAGGCCATAATTTAAAAATAAGATTTGTAGATAAAACTCTTTTAATGTCTAGAAGTCAAGTTCCTTTTTATTCTCACCCCAGGAGGAAGAATTGGTAAAGAAAATGGCTTTCTCTTTCTAGGTAGGAAGATAAAATAAATACACCAGAAACTAAACTCTTTACAATTTGTGTGAATTTCTCCATGATGTTGCATCCCTAAAGTAATGTCTTTACGGTTTAGGTAAAATATGGAAAGGGATCTTACATGATATTCCTTCAGCTGTCAACCTAATAATTTACTTCTTGGCAAATTCTGGTGCACTATCCTTACATCAGTTCCCAGTTGTTTCCAGACTAGTAGTACATCAGTCTTCTCTCTCTGCTTAACACCAGTGGCTTCCATAAAGTAAGTTCACATTTTGAACACATTTCTCTGGCACATTTCTAGGAATGTTGAGAGCCTAATGACCAGCATAATATGAATAAAACGTATATTTCTCTCTTAAAAGTCACAAGTAATGCTGCAACTGTATGTCACATGTTGCAATGCTTTTGTTGCTGGGACAATTTAGAATTTAAAATATGATAAGGGGGGAAAAAAAGACAAGAGAAGTTTGGAGTGCAAATATTCTTTGGTTTACTCATTAAAACAAAACGACACAGCAAACAGCAAAAACACTGGCAATTAAATAAACAGCAAATTCTTTATATGCTTCCTAACAATTAGTCTTTGGCTGTTTGAAATGTATTAACTTCATGCTTTTAAGTACATTACAGTGTCTAGAAAGTCACATTTTTTATCCCCAATGTCAAGGCGGAGAGAAGATGAGGAAGAAAGATAAAAGGTAGACAGTAAGAAAAGAAGAAAAAAATTTATTCAAAATTCTATTTTTCCATTAGTTAAATAGTATATAACACAATGATAACACTAATTTCTGTTTCTACTTTCATTGTACACAAAGCAAATTGGCTTGCAATTTATTTATCAACTTTGGTGAATTCACATCATCATACACACCAGACTAGTATACCAAATATACTGACTCACATCTTTTCAAAAAGAACTGACCCTTCCAACCCAAATTATTGATTCTATGATTCTACTAGCAGAATTCTAAATATCTTAAGGAATTGCACAGAGAAGTCACTGTGCTTTATCTTATCACAGGCAGAGTTAAAATTCTGTACCACAAGCTGTTTCTTGGGAATGCTCTTCCCCAGTTCAGCTATTTTCCTGTAGCTTATTCCTCAAATAATCCCCATGTAGTCAAAGGAAGCAAGCACCTGTGCAGGTCTATAAGGATCTCTACTTGGGAGATCCTGCCTTGCAGACAGGAAGTTTTCACCTCTGAGCTGGAGATGCACAAGCCTGCTGTTAAGACTGTATGTGACAGCATCACTGATTTTATTTATAACTCAATGCTTCATAATGGCAACACTAGGAAGCTGTTATCTGTGCCAGAGAGCAAAAAAGACTGTAACTGAATCAAACATGTCTATTTTACAAGTAAATGAAAGAAATTACAAAGTATACCATCACCATGATAGTTTGTTACCAACATTACTGGATTCTGATAGTTTAGAATTAATTCTGTAAATCTATGAGAGATACGGATTGTCTGACAGCATACTGTTTTGGTTTGTATGTCTATCTTGCCAGACTCTTACTGTACTTGAACCATTCTGTTTGATTGTTTTTATCAAGTTGCTTCCATAGGCAAAGCACAGTAAAAAAAAGTCATGTGCAGTTTTTCTTCCAGATGAACTGTGAATAGCAACAGATAGCACATAGTAAGAAATCTATGAATAAAGATATTTAGGAAAGATTTGTCATAATATATAAAAAACCTCTTTGCATGCTCCCTTATTCCTTCATAAATCAACAGTGTTCCATCTACAAATAACTCATAGGCAGTCACCTCTAATACGTGTACTTATATGTTCCCCTCATCTAGCATTTTGTTGACCCCATCACAAAGTTTCTGCAAATGGGTTTTATAAGGTCCAAAGGGATTGTACAAGGCAGCCAGGAATTCACAATCAGAGAAGTGATCAAACACATTGTTGACGCGTCCGTGTGACTTCGCAGTTAGGTGACGCTGAATGATTTCATGAAGCAGCTCTCTACATTCATTTAACAGTTTGGATAAAAAGTTCCTGTCAAAGGTATAATCCACCTGATGGAAACTGACCACGGTCTTAGCCAGCTGATGAACCTTCTTCTTGAATTTCTCCATCAATGCTATTTCATCCTGATTAAATTGGTTGTTCCTGTAGAGAATTGCCAATTTGAGGACTATTTTAATGAGGTTTTTGATGATCTTCTCTGCTTCTTTTTTGTTTTGTGTATATTCCTTCGTTACTCTGTAAAGCTCATCTAAAACATCACTGCTTGTATCATCGATCAAAGTAGTTGCTATTGATTTGGACACCATTTTTCCAAGGATCTTCTTCTGGGCCTGAATGGCCAGACTTTTGGAGTTGAAGACATCTGTGGCCACTAGGAGAAGAAAAAAGTATGCAGTCAGTACTTCCAAACACACAGTCTCTGGACAGCAAGTTGAGGAATATTTCTATATCTATACATTCATGTTAGTCTTAATAAGTGTCACAAAAATAATGCAACATACTTGCAAACAAAAAATCCATACTGAAATCCCTAAAACTCTGTTTTCTTTAGGTTTACGTTCTTTCAGAGTGTTTTAGTTTTGAGAAAATACCGACTGAACTTGCTCAGAAAGGGTTTAGAAGATCTCTCTATATATATGGATTGATGGAATTTCAAACTGAGGCAATAACACTGCCCTATTTGATCATATGAGTCAGAAATCTAATCTGATTCTCAGATTCATAATGAAATCTGAAACCAGGATTATCCCAATGTCATAACAAATAACCACTGCTACTCAAACAAAGATAATAATTCAGTCAAGTGACCATTATATAGCCTTTTCCTGCTTAGCATTTTACATTTTCAGTGAATGCATTAGGTTTTTTTTAAATATCTATTTTATACATATCTATAGATATACACACAGAAATATAAAAGAAAGACAAAAATGCATGGTCAGAAAACAACACTGAGATTCTTTGGATGGAATCTGAAGATACTAGTTTTCAGAAGTAAAGCAAGTACTGATCAACATTTTTATGTCCTATACTTAATGCAGTAAAAAGCAAGAAATTAACTTTCTAGGGATTGTCCTAACACCTGTGAGCATAACCTTTAAAAAGTATCTTTCTGTGACCAAAGAAGTAGATCCTAGACCAGATTTCCAACTCTAAAGCTAATGTTTGATTACACTAATACACCCAATGACTGCTTTCTACTTTTTGTTCAGATACTTAAAAGACCCCAACAGTCCTTCAGAAACCTGACTTGTGAAATGTTATCATGTGTTCTGTTGTCAGCAACAGCTTTTTAAAACACACTCCCTTGGCATATGTGAGACACTTGAGTTGGTATTTTCAGGTGAAATTGTCTGGGAAATGGCTGCCTTTGAGCTGCAGCTCTCCTGGAGTCTCAGACAGGCGAAGGAAGGCTACATCTGTTTACATTTATTACATATATGAAAGGTTTGCTTAGCAAACACAGGGACTGGAAATATTTTCTTTTTTTTTTTTTCTTTTCTTTTAATGAAAACATCAACTCTGCAGATGTCAGACAGTAAGTCCCTGAATTTGGAAAAGGTTTCCTCTTAACTGCTGGTATGTGGGCAGCTGGGTGTGTTCAGACGCAGGGTGCCTCAGGGGTTCCAGCAAATAAAAGAAACTTGTCCTTCAGGACATGAAACACAAATCTGTATTTTTAATTCAGGAGTATCTTTGAGAAAGTTAATAACAAGTTCCTTTTTTTATCATCCCGTAAACTTTCAAGCAGGTTTGTTTGTTAATACTTTCAGTGCATATCAGAATTTTGTTTTGAAGCATGAAGTGAAGTGTCTGAGCACATTTTTTAAGATCTTTACTACAAGAGGACACTCAAAAACCAAAGAACCCCTTGTTAACTATCTTGGGCAAAGCACTCAAGATCACAAGACAGACACACTTCTCAACCACAAAGATACAAGAAGATATTAAAGATGCTGAGCAGTCATTTTGAACTGAAAATATTTGATTTGCTTTCTGTGTTTTTAAAGACAAAACTGCAAGGGTTACTGTTGAAGGAAAACTAATCCAAGTTTTCCAAAGGGTGGTCAAATATTAGAACTTAACAGCCAATGCTTTAAAGAGATCTACTGATGAATGATAACTTTCTTTCNTTCCAAAACAGGAGTATAAATTGTTATTTCATAACTTTTATTACTTGAAGTCTTCTTATGACGTCTTCTTTCTGACACTCCACACAGATATAGATGTTCCTACTAATAGCAGTTACTGTTTCAATGTTACCTTCCAAAAGTTTGCAGAGAAAAACTTTTATCATACAATATATCTGTATTTTTCAGCATTCTTTCCCAGGATGCTTCTTAGGCATTCTTATAAAATAGTATCACACATAATGCTCTACTGTAATTCCAGCCTGAACAATTCTATATTTCTAAATCCACATAACCTGTCTCCAGAAAGTTATGCAAACACTCAGATATGGTTCTAATATAACAACCTGCAAAGTGTCAATTACAAGAAACTGAAAACATGGCAGTGTCCTAAATATTTTATAGTTTTTCAACCAAAAAACCCTCCCATATTACATAATTTTATATACAAAGTACAGCTCAACATGTAGTTACCTTTGCTAACCAAAACAGGAATTGCTCCGTTCCAAAAGCTGCTGAACTCTTAATGATATTTTTCTAATATCTGTCTAAGTTTTGGGGTTATCCAGCCTGGCTTACTTTCTATCTACTTTGCTATAAATACACCATCAGTTAGCTTCATTTTCCCTGTGCTGTTACATGGGTTCTACTTTAATTGCTAAATATGTATATTTCATACTTCAGTATTTCAGCCAATCCAAAAAAGGAACTTGCTATAATTCTTTGTACTTTATAATCAGAATTTTTCCTCCTCACCAATGACAGAAAGACTTAAGACTTATTTCACAGCCTGAATAAAACCCAGTTTAAGCAGTAAGACTACAGAGCTTCTTCAGAATGAACACACATACTTCCTTAAATAACAGTAAAACTATTACTTACTTGTTCATCTAATGTAATTGCAGTTTTTATTGCTAACAGCAGAAAGAGAAGCAAAATACCCAACGTGAAGACTGGCCTGTGGTGTAATAATTCTGGTAAATCCAGTGCACATTTTATGATGTGCTTTGAAACATTGTCAGAAGCTATCACAGAGCAAATATGGGGTTTTCCTCCTCGCAGTAAGGGCAGCTCTTCTCAGCTACCTTTCTCTCCTGCCTGCAATGCTTCATTTTGCTTTGGCATCTCAAAATGCAAAAATACGTCGCAGTGGTTTCACTTCCTCGGAGAGAGCTGAAAGGAAATTGCAGCGCTGAGCAAGCAGTGCAACACTCAGGGCTGTTCCTGCCAACTGACAAGTGGAACAGTTCACAGGCAGGGAGGGAGAAGAGAGGTCCTGTGACTCCAGAGGACAAGTGACTTGTCAAGAAGAGGTTGAAACAGTAACCTGGTATCTGCAAGTGGAGATGTTCAGTGTATCAGAGGTGCCTGACTCACAAGTCCTGCTGGAGAGGGCAGCGCTCTCAACGTGAGAGCTGCTGGGCACCCCTTTTCAAACTTCTGACTGCAGGATATGAGGACCGGGAAATGCACCTCTATAGCAACTACCTAGGGATGACTTTATGTAGCCATCTTTTGAAAGTGATTACAGTAGCTGGCCTGGATGTCTGACCACACCTTTTGTGTTGACAGGTTACATCCTTGCACTTTAAACTGAAATAGTGTCATTTCTCTGGTGACCTGGGGTATTCCCACTAATTTTAAGCATCGCACACTTTGGTTTACCTCTTGATGGCTCTTTATAGCTCCAATTTATTTACTCTGCAGTTTTATACTTTACTTTTTAAAAGGTTATCATCAAAAAATACCTCTTTGAAGTCAATGGGATGTAATTTTTTCTGCACAAACTACACAAATAAGCATGATTATGTAAGGTAAAGAAACGCCTCCACATAGGAAAGTAGTCCAAGAGGAAAGGCTCTCAGAGGAAATCCTGCCTCCATTACTTTGAAATTCACAAGATCAATCTTAGGAATAACAAAGAAATCTACAAAATCTCCTAATATATTATTTAAATGAGAAAACAGGGTGCTAGACACAGCCTCCTGTGAAAGCTGTGAGCTTGGTAATTATGAAACTTTTTGATTTACATAGCCAAGTACACACAATACGTGTTTAAAGTGGTACTTTTTGTATTAAAATGAATAAATACTGGACATGTACAATTCTGGATGTGTTTTTCCCAAAATATTTTACCATGCAGAGGTTTTCCTTAAACTGCAGTGGAAGTGTAAACTTTCAGTGAAAATTTAAAATTTTGGTTAATAGACTCTCAGGAGACTGCTATAAAAGTACAAGAAGGCTCATACTTATGGCTGCAATGCTGACTTTTCCCTTACATGGAAGCCAGCACACCTCCCTCCCTACTGTGGCAAATTACTATTTCCACATACCCTATGTCTCAACTTTATTTAAATTAAGAAAAAAAGAAAAAAGAAAGAAAAAAAGGGGGAAAAAAAGGTACTATTTGGAAAAAACTCTACCTTTTTTTTCCACAAGACAAGAGTCTATGGTAGATTCAACATCACTTGCAGCTGAATGTATGTAATCTCATGTACATTGACAATGAATGCTTGAGTCACAGAGTATTTTTAAGCTTCTCATAATGAAGGAGCAGAAAAAAAAGCATCCAGCAAAAAATTACAGTGACCCATCATAAATTCCATGGTGAAGTCAAGAGCTGAGCTTTCTGAGACTCACTGTGTTGATAGAAGACTCCCAAAAGGAAGAGAAAATATGACTGTGAAGCACTGCTGCCTGAGACCCAGTTCTCATTTTAGTGACTGGCACATCACGTGCTGCACTAGTAAGGCCCAAAAATGATGAGAGTGTTTGGGTAAGCCACAAAGAACACCAACATGGGCTTGGGAGGAGACAGCACTGTCTGAGGGCTTCAGGCAGCATTTAAAAGACTATCACATAGCACGGAGAAATGTGGGAATGGACTCCCTGCAGGGAATCCTGTGTGGATGTGTGTGTTGG
>VZTR01001438.1:34309-52216 GCA_013400775.1 Chaetops frenatus | reverse complement strand
AAAAAAAAAAAAAAAAAAAAAAAAAAACAAAATCAAAAAAAAAAAAAAAAACCAAAAAAAACCAAAAAAAAAAAAAAAAAAAAAAAAAAAAAAAAAAAAAAAAAAAAAAAAAAAAAAAAAAAAAAAAAAAAAAAAAAAAAAAAAAAAAAACCAAAAAACAAAAAACCAACATCAAAAGAATCAGTCGGGGCTGCAGAGCATCGCCTGTGAAACCCTGCCTGTTCCCGTTCCAGACTCCTCCCAAAAGATGGATTTGGGAATGGTGGATGGGGATGGAAACCTCCCCTCCCCTGCTGCAGCTCATCCTCCCACCCAGGGGGCACCTCCTGAGTTCTTTTCCAGGAAAGGGCCCCGCTCCCCAATTTTCACCCTTTTGGATATCAAATGGACACCAAGAGCAAAATATGGAGATTTTTACTTTCAGGCTGGCCCAGGGTGGGAGAGGGGCTGCCCCTGGGGGTGGCAGCAGAGGGGGCAGCTTCGCTTCTGGCTGTGCTTGGCTTTCTCCATCCCCACGGAGCGGAGAATTCCCGGGAATGCTGCAGGGCAGGGAACACCCCCCCAGCGTCTGTCACTTCAAAGGGAACAGAAATTCCAGCTGAAAGTGTCCCCCTGGGGAGTGACAGTGGCAGCGGCAGGAGGAAAAGCCCCCCGAGCTGTGACAGCAAAACCCTGCGGATCCAGGGGAATTTAACTGGGATCAACCCTGTGGATTGAGGGGAATTTAATTGGGATCAGCCTTGTGAATCGAGGGAAATTTAACTGGGATGGACCCTGTGGATCCAGGGGAATTTAATTGGGATGAGTCTTGTGGATCAAGGGGAATTTAACCAGGAGGAACTTGGTGGGTCCAAAGGAATTTATTTGGGATGAACCCTGTGGATCCAGGGGAATTTAACTGGGATCAACCTTGTGCTGCTTTCTGAGTGGTTCCCAGGACATTCCCGGGAGCGTTGTCCAACCTTCCCATCTCCTGATGTTCCCAAACCCCTCCTGCTCCCTGGTCCAGGAGCTCTGTGCCCTCCCAGCCTTCATTGAGAAGCAGCTCATTGCAATTAGGAGTAGCTGGTGTGACGAGCACGTGGAGAAATTCCTCCTCTGCCTGTGCAGTTTATCTGGCTGGAATACCTTTGATTTTGGGGTGATTTGTGAGGAATTTGTCCCCCCAGTGTGCAGGAACAGGACTCCAAAGGCTCAGGTTTGGAGCAGCTGCTCCAGTGCAACAACCTGAGCACAAATTTTGAAGGAATCTCTCCAAATAAAATCAGGGAGAGCTTTTCCCTTGACCTCCAGATGCAAATGGGAGCTGGAAATGTCACGGGAGTCTAAAATGCTGTGTGGGAGGAGCAATGTGGGGTATTCCTTGTGCTTTTCAATCCATGTAACTACTGGGGACATCCTGCTGAGCCCTGTCCCAATGTGTCCAGCCCCTGCTGGACTTTGAGATGATTCCACAATAAAACATTCCCTGAGTCTCACTTGGCATTTTTATCCATTTTTATCCATTTTTATCCATTTTTAGTGCTTGAAACTGGAGCTCTTTAATGCAGGTTGGCACCTGGGCTGTGTTTGGAGCTCCATTTTCAGACTGATTGTGATTAATTATGATTTCTATGGGCTTAAGAGATTTAGGGATATTGATATCAGCATTAATTGCTCCTTGAATTCCCATGGAAGTTCCAAAGGTTTGGGAGTTGGGAGTATCAGACCCCTCCACAATAAAACACTCCCTGAATCCCACTTTCCTATTATTTCCATTTTTTTGTGTTTCAAACTGGGGCTGTTGAACTTCAGGATGGCACCTGGGAGGTGTTTGGAACTCCATTTTCAGCCAGATTTTGTCCAATTATGATTTCTATGGGATTAACAGATTTAGGGATATTGATACCAGCATTAATTGCTCCTTGAATTCCTATGGAAGTTCCAAAGGTTTGGGAGTTGGGAGTATCAGACCCCTCCACAATAAAACATTTCCTGAATCCCTCTTGCCACTTTAATCCACTTTTTATTAATTTTTTGTGTTTGAAACTGGGGCTGTTGAACTTCAGGATGGCACCTGGGATAACTTTGGAGCTCCAGTTTCAGACTGATTGTGATTAATTATGATTTCTATGGGCTTAAGAGATTTAGGGATATTGATACCAGCATTAATTGCTCCTTGAATTCCTATGGAAGTTCCAAAGGTTTGGGAGTTGGGAGTATCAGACCCCTCCACAATAAAACATTTCCTGAATCCCTCTTGCCACTTTAATCCACTTTTTATTAATTTTTTGTGTTTGAAACTGGGGCTGTTGAACTTTAGGATGGCACCTGGGATAACTTTGGAGCTCCAGTTTCAGACTGATTGTGATTAATTATGATTTCTATGGGATTAACAGATTCAGGAATATTGATGTCAGCACTAATTGCTCCTTGAATTCCCATGGAATTTCCAAAGGTGTCCCTGCTCAGGCTGAGCTGATTCAGCCCCTGTGTGCTGCTGTTCCTTTGAGTTTTCCTTAAAATCAGCTCTGAATTTCCCAATTTCCTGCCAGGAGTTGGGAGCATCAGACCCCCCTCCACAATAAAACACTCCCTGAATCCCACTTTCCTATTTTTCCCACTTTTTTATGTTTGAAGCTGGGGCTGTTGAATTTCAGGACGGCACCTGGGAGTTGTTTGGAGCTCCAGTTTCAGACGGATTGTGACTAATTATGATTTCTTAGAGGATTAACAGGTTTGGGAATATTGACGTCAGCCCCTGTGTGATGCTGTTCCTTCGTGTTTTCCTTAAAATCAGCTGTGAATTTCCTGGATTTGGGACCATCAGACTCCTCCATCCCCTGCGGGGCTTCTCCTCACACACCCGGAGCTGAATCACCCCGTGCTGGCAGGAATTCAACTCCAGGAAATTCCTCCCCGGGTGAATTCCTGAGCCTTTCCCCGCCCTAGGTGAGAGCTGATGACAAAAGCAGATTTCAGGGGTGATTTTGCCCTGCCCACCAACCCCAAAAGGGTTTTCCTGCCCTTCCCAGGGATGGTTGGGAATATCTGGGGGTGTCCCTCCCTTGCAGAGCTGTGGGGACAGGACCATCCCATCCACACTGGAAAATTTATTCACCAAAAGCTCTTTGGGTGATGTTGATCCTGTCAAATCTCCAGGGGACAATTTCCTCTCTTTTAGGTGATTACAGAGCCATAAAAGAAGTTTTTATGGCGGGGATATATTCCAATTTTTCCTTTGGATAATGGGAGCAGGAGATGGACCCAGGCATGTGCTGGGGAACATTCTGACACATTTCCAACCTGAGAATTATTTCTTAATCTTGTTCAAGGGAAAATGAGGGTTCCTGCAGGTCAGGAAGGTCTCACCTCTCACTGAAAGATTTGCAAAGCTGAAGAGGTGTGGGATCACTCGTGGGTCTTGGTATTGAGGATGATAATCCACTTTTTTCAGATTTTTTTAAGTCTGAGGCTGGGGCAGAGACAGCCACAGCCCCTGCCCTATAAAATTCTGCCAGCTGGAAATCCCCATTCCCAAAATCTGCACATTGGGGCAGCTCCTCTGCTCACAGGAGGTGGAGAAATGGGATCAATTGAAAGAAGGGATGCACAAAAACATAAAAATCCCTCATTCACCCGTTCCTGGGTGCTGTTGGGGGGAAGGAGCTTGGTGGGAATTGAGGCAATTCTGCAATTGGAATCTCACGCTCCACATATTCCAGTTAAGGAAAAACATTTCAGGAAGCAGATGATGCTTTTATTAAAAAAAAAAAAAAATAAAATCCAACTAATCAAAACTAATCCAACTAAAAAAAAGATCCAAAATATAAAAGGCTGCTTTAAAAGAGCTTAAGCACAAGAGAAAAAGCTGAATTCAGGCACTGCTGCCCCAACTGAGCAGGAAAATCCTTCGTGGAAGCAGGACAGGGACTTGCTCTACCACAGCCCTCCCAAAAGGCTGAGGTCACCTGCAGGCAAGAGCCAAAATGGAGGGAAAAACTCTGAAAATTGATGTAATAAGCTGGGCTGAGTAACAGCTGCATGAGCTGTCTGGAATAATTCTGTTGGAGATTATTTAATCTAAAAATCACAGATTTATCAGCGATAGAGAGGTAAAAATCTGCTAAAATTTTCTCCTTTCTGCTTAAATCCCCCAACCCTGCCCTGACAACCTGGCAGGGAGGAGCTGCTGCAAGGAAAGGCTCTCAGAGCCCTGGGGTTTTTTGGGTTTTTTTTGGTGTTAAATGAATAACTGTACAAATAAAAGGAGCAATTGGTGAAGCTGTGTGGGATGAAGTGAGCTGCTCCTGACAGAGAAATTGCTTGGCTTGCCCAACTCTGTCTCTGCTTCCAGCCCTTGATGGTATCAAATAATTTCCTGAATGAAATGGCAATTCTGCCTCAATAAAATACTGAGGGGGCTGTGGAGCCTTCCCTGAGCTCTGCCTGGAGCTCTTGCATTTGTTTTGTTTGTTGGGATTCATCGCTCTGGGAGGGAGAAAACCAAACTTGGTTCAGAGTGTTAAAAACGAGCTCATTTGGGTCGTTTGGGCATTTTCAGCCCTTTTGTTTCCTCCTCGTATCAACACCCATTTGCTGGTTCTCAACCTTTAATTTTCCCAGTGAATGAACCCGTGACTGACTCCTGAGAAAGGATTAATTCTTCATAAATTTATTATATTTATTTATAAAGTTACCACCTGGTTCTTGATTTCTCCCCCCATCCTGGATTTTTATTAACAGGTTACAGGGGATTCTTCTTCTCCTCTCCCCTTCCTCAAGGTGAAATGAATGTGAATTTTATCTGCTGGGATAAGGTTTGGATCCATCAGCCAAAAGCAAATCAGATTTATATAAAAACAGCATCTGAGACTCTGCCAGACTAATTATTCTGGGGTTTATAATTATTAATTTAATAGCAGGATTGTGGCCAGCTGACTGCTGTGGAGGACTGTTGCTGTTTTGGAAGGTTTAAATTGATTTTTGACTTGGTTTTGGTTCGATTTCTTAAGGTTTCTTCCCTAACTGATACCAGACTAAAATCCATGAAAGTTAACATGGAAAATCAGCATTTTCTGCCTTGGCTTGAGCAGTCAGGGTGACTCCAAACAGGGAGCAGCTCGTGCTGCTCTGCTTGGAGGGGCTGAATGTTCCTTTCCCAGAGTTTTCCCGCTTTTTTTTGGAATATCAACTTTTCTCCTGTGACCAAATATTAAAATTGTTGCTCTCGCTGCTTCGTTATTCTTGCCCCTCATTGAATTTTCCCTGGGTGTCTGCACAGATGGGAGATTTGTAAGATTTTAGAGCAATGGAGGGTTCAGAAATGGAATTGGGATGAGTGCAGCATCCCTCAGCAGTTAAATTGGGATGCAAATATTCCACTGGGATGCAAATATTCCACTGGGAACTGGGAACTCCCCGGGACTGGCTCTGGAATGAGGGATGAAGGTGTTCCCTGATGTGGTTTTGCCATAAATTTGTTCCTTGCTGGTCACTCTGGGGCATTTCCAGCCAGAATTAACTGGGATTTCTCAAGGAGATCCAACTCCAAAGGGCCTCACGGACAAAGGTGGAATTCCCAGGTTCCTCCAGGTGAAAGCTGGGTGGGTTTCCCACAGGAGAGCCCACTCAGGTGAGTTCTGAGTCAGCTGGCACTGCTGGGAGGCTCTGGCAGCAGCCTGAACTGGGGTTTTCTCTTCTCTCAGCTGTGGGAGGCTGATTTTTCTCCCTCTCACAGCTCATTCCTATCCCAGCCTGGAATCTGGGTGTGGAAAAGCCTCCTGCCCCTCGAGGCTGGATGCTGAGAGCTGGAATTTCTCTTGGGCAGCACATCCCGGACCCAAAATGTTGGAGGAGAGCAGGGCTGAGGGCTCAGAGGGCAGGGATTTGGGAGGGGAGCAGCTCAGCTTTCATCTCGCCTAGAAATAACCCAAAATACACCAGAACGGCCCTTCCTTCTGGAAATAACCCAAAATACCCCAAAATCCAATGGCCCTTCCTTCTGGAAATAACCCAAAATACCCCAAAATCCAATGGCCCTTCCCTCTGGAAATAACCCAAAATACCCCAAAATCCAATGACCCTTCCTTCTGGAAAAAACCCAAAATACCCCAAAATCCAACAGCCCTTCCTTCTGGAAATAACCCAAAATACCCCAAAATTCAATGGCCCTTCCCTCTGGAAATAACCCAAAATACCCCAAAATCCAATGGCCCTTCCTTCTGGAAATAACCCAAAATACCCCAAAATCCAACAGTCCTTCCTTCTGGAAATAACCCAAAATACCCCAAAACCCAAGGACCCTTCCTTCTGGAAATAACCTAAAATACCCCAGAACCCAAAGGCCCTTCCTCCCCCCTCCACCTACACAAGCAGAGTCATTTGAAAAGTAATTTTTTAATTGAATTTTCGGGGCTTTATTCTTTCTCTAACTTGGTTTAATGCTGCTGCTCACCCCAAATCCTGCACTGGACAGTTCCCGGAGGGGAAGTTCCACTGCTGAGCTGCCAGAGTGGCCCAAATAATTAATTAAATAATTAAATAGTTAAATAATTGAACTTCCGAGCCTCTAATGAACTGCAGAGTGATTTCATTCGGGTTTAGGGTTCAGAAGGGGCCCAGGATAAGCCCAGCCCTTCTCTCGCACTGATTTTGGGCACCTGGGACCCTGCCCTGGGCTGGGCTGAGCTGGGAACATCTGGGGGGTTCCCAAAGCTGGGATTGGGGTGGGATTTGGGGGTGTTGTTCCCAAAACTGGGATGGGATTGGGATTTGGGGATGCTGTTCCCCAAAATGGGATGAGAGTGGGATTTGGGGGTTCTATTCCCAAAGCTGGGATTGGGGTGGGATTTGAGGGTGCTGTTCCCAAAGCTGGGATGGGATTGGGACTTGGGGGTGCTGTTCCTGAAATTGGGATGGGATTTGGGGGTGTTGATCCCAAAGATGGGATGGGATTGGGATTTGAGAGTTCTGTTCCCAAAGCTGGGAGGGGATTGGGGTGGGATTTGTGGGTGCTGCTCCCAGAGCTGGGATTGGGGTGGGATGTGGGGGTGCTGTTCCCCAAAATGGGATTAAGGTGGAATTTGGGGGTTCTATTCCCAAAGCTGGGATTGAGGTGGGATTTGTGGGTGCTGCTCCCAAAACTGGGATTGGGGTGAGATGTGAGGTGCTGTTCCTGAAATTGGGATTTGATTGGGGTGGGATCTGGGGGAGCTGTTTCCCAAAATGGGATTGGGGTGGGATTTGGGGGTGCTGCTCCCAAAACTGGGATTGGGGTGAGATNGAGCCTCTAATGAACTGCAGAGTGATTTCATTCGGGTTTAGGGTTCAGAAGGGGCCCGGGATAAGCCCAGCCCTTCTCTCACACTGATTTTGGGCACCTGGGACCCTGCCCTGGGCTGGGCTGAGCTGGGAACATCTGGGGGGTTCCCAAAGCTGGGATTGGGGTGGGATTTGGGGGTGTTGTTCCCAAAACTGGGATGGGATTGGGATTTGGGGATGCTGTTCCCCAAAATGGGATGAGAGTGGGATTTGGGGGTTCTATTCCCAAAGCTGGGATTGGGGTGGGATTTGAGGGTGCTGTTCCCAAAGCTGGGATGGGATTGGGACTTGGGGGTGCTGTTCCTGAAATTGGGATGGGATTTGGGGGTGTTGATCCCAAAGATGGGATGGGATTGGGATTTGAGAGTTCTGTTCCCAAAGCTGGGAGGGGATTGGGGTGGGATTTGTGGGTGCTGCTCCCAGAGCTGGGATTGGGGTGGGATGTGGGGGTGCTGTTCCCCAAAATGGGATTAAGGTGGAATTTGGGGGTTCTATTCCCAAAGCTGGGATTGAGGTGGGATTTGTGGGTGCTGCTCCCAAAACTGGGATTGGGGTGAGATGTGAGGTGCTGTTCCTGAAATTGGGATTTGATTGGGGTGGGATCTGGGGGAGCTGTTTCCCAAAATGGGATTGGGGTGGGATTTGGGGGTGCTGCTCCCAAAACTGGGATTGGGGTGAGATGTGAGGTGCTGTTCCTGAAATTGGGATGGGATTGGGCTGGGATGTGGGGGTGCTGTTCCCCAAAGTGGAATTAGAGTGGGATTTGAGGGTGCTGTTCCCAAAGCTGGGATGGGATTGGGATTTGGGGGTGTTGTTCCTGAAATTGGGATGGGATTGGGGTGGGATTTGTGGGTGCTGCTCCCAGAGCTGGGATTGGGGTGGGATTTGGGGCTGGAACAGCCTCGTGCCCCTCAGGTGTGGATTCCTCTGGAGCAGCACATGCTGGAAAAGAGAAGAGAAAATCCCAGTTAAATTCCAGCCAAAGCTGCTGCCAGAGCCTGCCAGCAGTGCCAGCTTTGGGAAGCTGAGCTCAGAGCACACCTGAGTGGGCATTCCCAACCTTTTCTACCTGTGGAAAAACCCCTCAGGAGAGTGGGATTCATCTGGAGAAATTTGGGAATTCACTCCACCTTTTTCCATGTGGCCCCTGGGAGTTGGGTCCCAGCTGGAATTTGCTGCCTGAGCTCTCCTTAAAAAAAGTGTCCACATGAGTGGGAAACAGGGGGGAGATGGAACAAACCCCAGAGCATTTATCAGAGTTCACCTTTCCCTGGCTTTTCCCAAATTTTCCCTGATTTCAGCACACACAGCTTTATCCCAGCTCCTGTTTTCCCAAGCCGTAATTCTTTCATTCTCAATTCCTTATCTGCTGCCACCTTTTTCCCCTCCATCCCCACTATCTTATTTTTGTCTCCTTTTTTTCTGTCGTGTTTTCTGTCTCTTCTACACAATCCTGCCATCCTTGGCTTGTTTTTGTTCCAAAAAAACAACAAGGAAAAATTGCTTTCTCACTCAGACTGGGCAAATGAGTTTTTTTGCTGACATTTGGGATTCTCTTCCAAAGATCTCATCAGTTTGGGCAGCAGGGGCTGAATTCAGCTTCCTCTCCTCTGCTCAAAGTCTCTTAGAGCTGCCTTTTATTTTATTAGTTGGATTTTTTAATAACAAAGAAAGATAAATAGGAATGCAGCCATGGATCTTCCAAAGCAGCTTTTTTTTTGCTGAGATTTCTGTTCAGTGATGAGCAGGATTCCAACTTTTGGCATCTTTTTCATCATTAATCCTGAAATGGCCAAAAATTCTGGCTCTGCACAGGACCTGAGTCATGGGGCCACGCTTGGAGAGGGGAATTAGGATTATTTGAATTAGTGAGGCTGATTATTCACCCCCACTTTGGGCTGCTCAGGGCAGTGCTGCTGGAATGCTGACCAAGCACAAAGGCAGGGATTCTTCCCAAGAATTTTGGACACAAGGCACACATTTTGTTCCTTTTCCTTCTTTCCTTTTCTTCCCCCAATAACCCACATTTTCTCTCTAAAACCAAAAGGCAAAATATTTTACCAAGGCAGAAATGGCAGCAAAATTCAGGTGCATTCAGCGTGAAGGAATTTTTTCCCTTTTCAGTTGTGGATTTCCTCCAGCAGGAGCCAAAAGCAAATCCCTGCTGCTCCCAGCAGCCCCTGGATGCACTCAGGCTCTTCAAACCACCAAATATTCAGCAAATATTGGGAGACCAAATAGTGGGATGAGGCAAGAAATCCAAACTGGAAGTGAAGAGTTGAGAGAGTGGAAAAGGCACCAGGCAGCAGCTCAGGTGGGCTGGGGAAACCTCAGGCCTGGAGCTGTGCAGGTGCCCTGGAATCCATGGGAAGGAGCAGGAAACAGCAGGAATTGTTTGGATTTCATTTTGGAGAGGGATAAATGCTCCTGATGATGATTCCTCTGTCAGCCCCAGTGGGTTTTACCAGAGAAGTGCAGGGCTGAGCACCAGGGGATGATAAATTAGGGGAATTTTGCAGCAGCCAAACACCTGCCAGTGCAGGATATAACCCAGATTCCAGGGGATTTTCCTCCTTGCACCTCTCCTTGGGACTGAACTCGTTCCCCTCCCCTGCCTGAGAGCTGGGAATGCTCTCCCTGTGTTCCTCAGGTTTAACTGGGCCCCAGCTCAGTGGGAAAACCAACTCCCTGCTTGGGAAAAGCAAAGGCTCCAGTGCAGCAAGGAGAGAAATCTCACTTTGCCCCCACACCCTGTGCCAGGATGGGGAGGGGAAATATGGAAATTAAAGGGACTTTTCCCAACTGCCAGGATTGGGATGGGAAATACAGGAAATAAAGGGACTTTTCCCAGTTGCCATCATCCACTGCCAACCTGCAGCTCAAATATAGAGATCAGAATTCTTTTTCTTCATGCTCAGAGCCACAATTATTATCCAAAATCCTAAGGGAGGTGAGGCATTATTAATTGCAGTGAGGTGATGCCCCTTTTACAGCAGCTGGTGGGATTTTGGGGGACATTCTGTGCAGGAATTGGGCTTTGATGATCCTTGTGGATCCTGCCCAGCTCAGGATATTTTAGGATTGCCCAAAATGTGCAGGGATTTCCTTTCCCCTGCCCCTTCTGGGGGTGACACCAAGCAGTGGCTGGGTTTCGATGTGGCACAGGGATGGGTCAGAGCAGAGGATGCTGAATTTCAGAGCCAAAACTGCCTTGGATTCTAAAAACAGTTTTCCATCAGATGTCATTTGTCTTTTAAAAGTTTTAAAAGTTGTCGAATAATATCAGATTCAGAGAATTTGAAGCCTCTAATTCTTGAATGGAAAAAAAATATCATGGTAACAGAATGTTTTCAGCCCCATTTCTAACAATATTCCTTTTGAACAATGAACAGTGTGTTCTGTTTGAAATACCTGGGAACATCAAATTGGGCCCTCTGAGCCTCATAAAAATCCAGCTGATAAAAAGCCACTAATCCAAGGGAACACCATTAGCAAAGGGCTCAGAAAGCAAAAGGGACATTTGGCTTTAATGGTAATTGCAAAACCAGCCTCCTATTAAACATCATTTCCAATTAAATCATCAAAATTGGCTTTGCAGAATGCTGGGGAGTGACTCGAGATGGCTCTGGGTGCTTTTTGTGCAGGGGAGTGCCTGGGTTTGGTGCCAGGCTCCCAAACCATGGCTTTAGCACTGCTTTAGGATCCCTGGAGTCATTCATCCCTAATTAGAGCCCAGCAGTAATTGTGCCATCCTCACCCAGGTGAACACCCCACCTGTTCAAAGAGGAACTTCTGGACACTTGGGGGAAATTCAAAGCTGAGCTCAAAAATTCAAATTCAAGCTGCACTTGAAACTGCCAGGAATGGCTTTTCATGGTAAAGGTGGGAGGGCAGAATTTGGCCCTTCTGCTTTGAAAATCTTGCTTTAAATATTATTTCTGCATCCAAGATTTGACCTTTTATTAAAAAATGGTAGGGGAAAATGGTGCCCTGATGGACATCACAGATTGCTGGGATTGAATCCCTTTAAATGAGAAAATTCCGGGAAAAAGAAATCCCTTTCCTCCAGAATTTCTCCCTCCTGGTCAATTTTAGAGCAGTATTTTTAGTAGAGCTTGGAAATAAATGCTGGGATTTCCTTTCAGAGAAAAACTGGTGGAAAAGGCCACGACTTCAGGTCCAAGGGGTTCAGACCCCCTGCCTAGGACTGGTTTATTCCCTGATATTGTCATTTTTTGCCATTTTGATTATATTATGTTATGGACACTCTGGATTTCTGGAGCCTTTTGGACTGACTGGTTTAATTTTGCAGCAGATTCTCATCCTGGCAGAGGCTGAGCCTGCCCTGGAGTTCTCCTAAACCCATCTTGAGCCTTTAAATCCATGATGGGATGAGTGCAGGTGCCCATTCTGGGGTGAAGCTTTGTCATCTTCCCAAAATCCCTCCAACAGCTGCCTTTGGCCAGGTGGGAATGTCCTTGTGGAGGTGAAAATCCCTTTTCAAGCTCCCATTTCACTGCTGCTTTCAGGAGCCACCCAAACCCAAAGTGAGTAGAGCAGGAGGGAGCAGAAAGTGAGGTTTTATGGGAATTGAAGATCCCTGACATTTCTCTGTCATTCCCAGATAAAAATGGAAAATCCTACAGACAGCAGCAGTAAGAAAACATCAGCAAGTCTGTTCCCCTGCTCACCATCAGGGTGTAAATAAGGATCCATTTGGGATTCATGGAATACACAGAATAAAATATGGGAAGGAACCAGAACTCCGAGAATTCTCGTGGATATCCCGGTTTGAAAGAACCTGGGTTTTGCTGATCCAAATTCCAGAGGAATCCCTGTGGTGTTCCTGGCATGGGGAATGTCTGACATGGGAGCAATTGGCTTCTTTTCCTTGGCTTAACCCGGGCTCTCAGCAGGGCCCTGCTGTGGTTTGGGACTTGTCCCCAGCAGCCCCAGGCCTGGAATAATCTGGATTTGGCATCAGCCCCACTCCTGCCAGCTCCTTTGGACAGATGATCACACAGCCAGAGAATCCCCCAGGAATTCCCTCAGCTGCCTCCTGAGCCAGGCATCCCCAGCAAGTTTTAGCTTTGGGTAAAAAGCTGGGTTTCATGAAGCCAAAGAGGTTTTTCTTTAGTGTTTTGTGGGTTTCCCCCANGGGCTGAGTTTGATTTTTATTTATTTTTTTATTTTTTAATAATGGGAGGTGGGACAGAGCAGATGGGGAGCAGGGAAATGAATCCAAAGCTGAACTTGGCTTTTGATCCAGCAGCCCCAGCAGGAAGGGAAACCCCCTTGCATTGGTCACTGGCCTTTCTGAAAGTGCTCTAAAGTGAAATTTGAGGGCTGTGGCCACCCTGGGTTCAGAGCCAGATTTAAACTGGGCTTGCTGGGGGGCTGAAGGGACAAAAAGAAACAGGGAGGGACAACCCAGGGCCTGTCTGTGAGGGAATGTGGTGTTCTGAATGACACAGCCACGTCCAAAAAAACACATCCTGTGGGGTGATGGAGGATTTAGGGAGATTACCTTTAATCTTCCTCAGTCCATAAAAAAAAAAAAAAAAGAAAATAGAATAGATCCTTTCTTCTTAGAAAGACAATGACATTTAATACGTTTGCTGGGGCTGGAAAATTGGCAGAGTGTGTTTCATGTCAGAATTACATCTGAAACCTCCACAGGCTGAGGAACTGAACTTTATCTGCTTGGCCAGGGCTAGAAATGCATTTTCCTCTTAAGCTCCCTGGAACTTTTTTTTATCTGACAGAAGGTTTGGAAATTGGCCTGGAGATGGGAATGAACACGAGGACAGAGATGCTGCTGGGTTGTTCAGGTTGGGAAAAGCAGCTTTAAACTGATCCAGGATTGTCTGTGGTGCTGGTTAATGAGCTGCTGCATCCTCATGTTCTTTTTTTTTTTTTTTAAATCCTCATTTTCTTATTATTCTACCTGTGCATTTGGAGTAGAAATAAAATTGTTCCATGTGTGGCTTTCAGGAGAGGTCCCAACCTATTTTTGGAGCTGGAATACAGGTGGTCCAACACTGAGGATGCTGGAAAGTAAATTCCTCCTTCTGTCAGCACTTGGAGGGCTCGAGGAGAAAAATGCTCTCCTAGATAATTTTTTATTTTATTATCATTTACAATTTTATTATGCAATAATAATCTGTGTCTGTCTCAGATTGCTACTTCAAATTTTGCACAGGGAATTTGGCCCCAGAGGATGGGCAGGATTTGGGGTTTGCGCAGGGATTTGGCCCCAAAGGGTGGGTAAGATTTGGGATTTTGCACAGGGATTTGGCCCCAAAGGGTGGGCAGGATTTAGGAATTTGGCCCCAAAGGATGGGCAGGATTTGGGGTTTGTAGGGAAGGAGCTGAGCCCAGGCTGGCTCAGGAGGAAACTGCCTCAAATGGTGCAGGAACAGCCTGGGACACCTCACTGGGGAAAAGGCAGGGACCAAAATTGTCATAAACCCCTTGGACTGGGATTCAGAGTGAAATCCCATTCCTTTGCACTGGGATTCAGGGTGAAATCCCCTTCCTCTGGGTTGTAATTTTGGATGAAATCCCAATAATTTGAATTGGAATTCAGAGTGAAATAGTATTCATTTCTATTTGGATTCAGAAAGAAATCGCATTTCTTTGCATTGGGATTCAGAGTGAAATCCTATTCATCTGGATTGGAATTCAGAGTGAAATCCCATTCCTTTGGACTGAAAATCAGAATGAAATCCCATTTCTTTGCCTTGGGATTCAGAATGAAATCCCCTTCCTCTGGATTGGGATTGAGGATGAAATCCCATTTCTTTGAACTGGGATTCATGGTGAAGTCCCATTCCTTTGGATTGGGATACAGGGTGAAATCCCATTTCTTGCATTGGGATTCAGAGTGAAATCCCATTCCTTTGGACTGGAAATCTGAATGAAATCCCATTTCTTTGCCTGGATTGGGATTGAGGATGAAATCCCATTCCTTTTGTGATGTCACACTCAGATCTCACAGCCAGCTTTGGGCACTGCATCCTGAAGATTCAGATTTGAATCCCAGCTTAAATTCCATCCATATAAATCCAGGTATTCCCCAAAAGTCTGGCATTCCTGCCTCACCTCTGCCAGGGTGTCCCGGGTGGAACCAAATAACAGAGGATGTTTAATTAACTCATTAAAATACCAATCCCTGCCTCCATCCAGGTGGTCCCTGGAAAATTTGCAGCCTCTAAAACCTGAGCTGAGGGAGAGCTGCACGTGAAGAAAAAGGAGAAAATCGTGGCTGGTCCCACTAAACTCCAAGAGCAGGAGGTGCAACTACAGACCAACTCCTTCCTGAGGGATTTTGAAACAATATTTAATTTATTTGCTTTTCCAGGTTGGCCTCGTGGCTCTTGCTTCGGGAACCTCCTGCTGAGGGGACCTGGTTTAGCTCCCTGGTGTTTGAGTCGCTGCTCTGCTCCCTCCTGCAGCCACATTTTCCTATTTTTCTGGTACTTCCAGTCAGGAATGACACAGGTCTGGAAAATGTCATGCAGTTTTCAGAGTTGTAAAGTTTGTTAATGGATATTTCACCATAAATCTTGCTCTAAACAGCAAAATAACTGCCCTGGCTTTCCCAAGCAGGGTTTGGCACCAGAATTCTGTTAGTTTTCACCTTTTTTTTGAGTGTTTGCAAAGTCAGAACGTGAGATTTCTTGTTTTTCCACCAGGGAAGGAGGCTGCTTGGTGGTGAAAAACCCATAAATTCAGTCTTGAGCAGAATCCTGAGGTATTAGGGATTTACCACACATAGAAACCCATTATTGGGATGGCAAAGTTCTTCTTTTCAGCTTCCTAGAAAAGCCATCTGTCTGCAGCCCCATGAAAATATCCCAGATAAAAATGGAAAATCCTATAGATAGCAGCAGCTCTTCCAAGAAAACATCAGCAAGTCTGTTCCCCTTCTCACCATCAGGGTGTAAATAAGGATCCATTTGGGATTAATGGAATACACAGAATAAAATATGGGAAGGAACCAGAACTCCAAGAATTCTCGTGGATTTCCTGGTGTGAAAGAACCTGGTATTTGCTGATCCAGGTTTAAAATCTGGACTTTAATTTTTAACAATTCTGATTTTTTAAAATGGAGCTGAACCATTTCCTGCAGGAATTTCCCTGGTTCCATCAGAATTCAGCTGGATTTATCAGAAAACACCCCAAAAACCTCCTGGGATAAATGATGAACAAACGGTGACCAGCTGCAGTTCTTAACTGGACTTGCCTGCCCTGCTGCAAAACTTGAGAATATTGTGATTTTTGCCGTGAAAACATCCAATTTATTGGGAAAAAAGGCACCTGAGGGAAGGGAGCTTTGGTAGAGTGGAACTCCTGCCGTGTGAGAGGTGCAGAGCAGCCAGGGATTGCTACAAAATGTGCTGAGTCCTCCATAAAATCCTTTATTCCAGCTGATTCCTGAGGTTAGGGCTGGGTTTCCCCCCCCCCGCTCACAGATGCTTTTGGGCAATGAAATGAGCTCTCAGTGCTCGCAGCAAGCCCTGGCTCCCCTGTTTTATTTGGAAACTTTCACCTTTGCAATGCTTAATTACTCACTCAGCTCCTCCCAATCCCTCCCAAACTGCTTTTTTTTTTTCGAGTTTTCTAATTTCCCCTGCCATGACTGGGCAACTGTAAATCCCAGCCCAGCTGCAGCCACTGATCCCCTCTAACCCTTTTTTTCTCTTAGCTGTAATTTCAACTATCAGCTCAACAATAAGCCCATCTCTTAATCTCAGCATGAACAAATGGAAAATGGTCAAATGACGCACAATTTTAAGCTTCTTGCTGTAGAAATGAGACAGAGTGCGTCAGCTCCCTGGAATACTCTGACCTTTTCTCCTCAAAAATCTTGGGTGGGGGGAAGATCTGGGATCCCTGAGTTGAGTCTGCTGTATTTACAGTGAGCATAAGGTGCCAATATGGACAGAAATAAAGGAGCTGCTGCTGAAAATATAAAGGGGAGAGGAAGCCAGGGCAGGGAGGGAGGAATGCCAATAAAAGCCAGGCTGTTGTGAGCTTTCAGCAGCTAAATTCACTTTATATTTGTACAGGACATCGTTCCTCATCCTTCAGTGCAAAAACAGGGATGTACCAGTCACCTGTGGGGTTTAAAATTGAATTTCTGGTTGCTTTCATTAGCGCTGGCCCCTTCATTTCAGCTTGGGATTGGGCACGAGGTGAATTTGGCCCCATTTTCAGGCGGGGGAAGGCAGATTTTGGCTGGGACCAGGAGCTGTGGGAGGTGGAACCCCATCAGCACCACGGGTTTGGGGTGGATCCACTGGGAATTCCTCCTCCTACTGCAGCACCTGAGTGGGGAGTGAATTGGGGTTAGGAGCTGATATTCCTGTTGGAAAATTCCTCCTTTCCTGCCCATGTTCTGCTTTCCCTCCCCTCGGTGCTGGTGGTGTTGTGTCACTCGAGTTTGGGCTCAGAGTGTTGCTAATTGAGTTTTTTTGGGAATTTATGTCTTGAGAAACAATGATTTTTAAGGTGTTTTCCACCCCTGATCATCCTGTGAGAAAAAACAGCATTTTTTAAACTCAGGTGGGTCATGTTTTGTGTGTGGGCATAATTTCATTCAACAGACACCAGCTTAAAAAACTCCTCTTTCATTTTCTGTCAGCTGCATTTTAAAATAATAACCTCTCCTTCTTCTGGACAGAATTTCAGATTAATTTGTTTTAGAGAAACCTTTCAATCCAAGTGTAAGTGATGCTTATTAAGCATTTTTCTCTGTGGGTTCTGTGCCAGGCCCTGTGCTGGTTCTGGGCTTCTCCCTGCCCTTCACTTCATGTGAAATGAGTTGTTCCATTATTATCTTTCCTTGCCTTAAAGGAAAATGATTCCTATTGTGGAGAGAGAAACAAAAGGAAAAGGAAGAAAAATTAGCTGGATCTGGTTGTAGAGGCAAGGTTGAATTTTAGCTTTATGAATGACCCTAAACTGGTTTATGGAGAAGCCTCAGGTTTTATCTGAGCTGAAACTAAAAAATACAAAATACTTGGTATTTGACAATTGTCATTTGACAATTCTTTGGAAAAACAATTTCTCTGTTTCACTGTTGGCATTCTCTGGGGAAGGGAGAGATCCCTTGGTTTGCCTGAAATGAATCCTGGAATCGTCTGGGCTGGAAAAGACCTTCCAGACCACCAAACCCAACGCTGAACCTGGCACTAAGGCCACGAAACTGTGTCCCCAGGTGCCACCATCCCTGGAGGTCTTCACAAACCCAACCAGCCACCAGTGGTGGCCCTGGTGGAGCCAATGATGGCTTTTGATGTCACCACTGCTTCTGACGAGGTCCCCACGTCCTCCTCGTGCGCCTGGAGTCCCCTGCTGAGGGTGGCAGAGGCTGAGGAGAGGGGACAGGGCTCTCTCACGGCCCTCAGAGCTCCTTGGTCCACGTTTCCCAGAGCTGCTGCTGGGATTGTTGTCCCCCCTGTCCCAGGATTTGCTGTGGAATTCGTTCCCCGACTCGAATTGTAAATGGTCAGAGGAACAGGGGCACAAAATGCGCTGGAAAAATCAGAAAAAAAAAAAAAAAAAAAAAAAAAAAAAAAAAAAAAAAAAGAGGAAAAA
>VZTR01001438.1:23496-34267 GCA_013400775.1 Chaetops frenatus | reverse complement strand
AAAAGGATGGAAAAATTCCTAAAGTGAAAGTGCAGATTCTTAAAGGTGTAGGGCTGGACTAGGGAGACCCTGCAGCTTGAAATCCAACGGTGAGGATGTGTTTCCATCACAAGAAAAATGTTCTGTTGAATTGTTTCCTAAAACTTCTTGAGCCGAGGAGGGATTCAGCTCCAGGCCACTCCAAAACCTCCTTGAAATTCCTTAAATCTACTCCTGCTCATTAATATTACCTGTATTTATTGATTTCTCACCACTTTTGCCTCTTTTTTGGTTTTTTTTGGTTTCTCACGTATTGTCCCAAATTCTCCTCCTTGTGGTGTGGATGGAACCTCCCTCACACCCCCAGGCTCATTTTCAAAACCTGCTGCTTAATGCATTTATTGAAACCTGCTCTTTATTTTGAAACTTTCCAGGGGAGTTAAAAATAGACCTGATCCCTTTCATTCTCTTACAAAGAAAGAGCAGCTCAGGGTTGGGCAATGAGCAGAATCCATCAGCTGGGGAATGCATCAGGTCCCTCCATCAGGGGCTGTTTCTGCTTTCCTGAAAAAATTCCGTCCTGGTTTTTGCTTTTCTCAGGATTAGGAAGGCAGGAAGGGCTCTTGTCCAGCTTAAATCCACACGAGCATCATGGATTGAGCTTGGATTCCTTTGGCACCAGGGGTTTGAGTGGATGCTCAACAGAAGTGCTCTGATTTTTTATTAGATTTTGTATTAAATATATTTAATTAAATACATTTTGGTAAAGTCCCTAATTTTTTTTTTTTTCAGAATATTCTGGGGACATGGAGATCCTGTAGAATGAACAGGTATTTTTAAAACCCAACATAATGAAGAATGAAAATATCTTTTAACAAAGAAATTCTGTCTTCTTGTTGCTTTGAGCTGTGTGTTGTTCAGGAGCACTGAACCCATCCTATCTGAATGTAGAATAATCTGCCTTAAAACCTTTATTTCACTTTAGAACCTCTTTATTTCACCTTAAAACTCCCTTCATTTCACCTTTAAAAGTCCTTTGTTTCACTTTAAATATTCCTTTATTTCACCTTAAAAAACCCCTTTATTTCACTTTAAACAATCCTTTATTTCACCTTAAATAATCTTTTATTTCACCCTGGTCTCTCCAGCACTGGGGCTGTTATTCCTCTGCTCCTCAAAGCTTTATTTGCTGATTTCCTCCTGCAGGGGCTTTCCAGCCCTGTGCCCACCCCACCCTTGGTTGGGATGCTCTGGATCTGCTTTTTGGGATTCTTCCCCCGTTTCTCTACTCTTAAAAACCAATGCTAACAATTTAATCTCTCCTGAGGGACCCTGATCTGTGTCATGAGAGGGTGGAGGTAAAACTCAGGCTCTGATCTCCCAGAACCATCCCCAGAATGCAGCAGCTCCAAATTCACACTGTGACCCCTCCAAAGTCATCTCCATCCTTCTTCCTCTGGGGAAAGGTTTTGGTTTTTTTCCAGTTTTAAGGGAGGTTGGCTGATTCGGAACCTTTTGGCTGAGTTCTCCGTGGTTCTCTGTGAGAAAAGCTGTTTTTTGGGAGTGTGGGACCACCAGAGCCCCTTGGCCATTGGGAATTTGGATTTCTGTCTGCTTTTAGCTCATTATTTCCTCTGCTGATCCTCCTGGCTGTCCCAGAAATCCATCTCTGCTTCAGAAACAATTTCTTTTTATTTTTTACCCAGGACTTTTCTTTATTTCCCTCCATTTTATTCTCCTTGTAGATTAAATATTCAAGTCCATAATTTATGGGTTTCTGCTCTGAACCCGATGTTCATTGTGTTCATCCACTTAGTGCTGCAGCACAGGGAGAGCTTGTCTTGGATTTCCAAGCAATGAAAGCAAATGGTCAATGTTGTAAAATCAGTTTTGTGGTAGAAATGGGAATCTGAGTCTTTTTGGCTCCTTCCAAACTCTGCTGGATTGGTGGAATAGGACGTTAGGAATGGTATCATTAATCCAAATTAATGATTGCAGCAGTGAGCTGGAAGCCAGCTTCTGGTTAATGAAATCAAGTCAAACTGATGCTGCAGCTGGGAAAGCATGGGTGCTTTCCAGATCCCAGGAAAATCTTGAGGTAAAACCACATAAATTGGTGGTTTTGACACTCTCACTTCGATCTGGAATGTCAGAGCTGAAGTCCCACACCAGCAGAGCTCACCACATGTTTGGAGTGAGGAACTAAATGGATTCTCCAAACCACAGAGGTCAGAGCATCCCTGGTGAAGCTCTGAAAGGAGCAGAGGTGAGAAGAGGACCCTCTCTCCTTCCCACAGGGAGGGAATTGGAAACTAAACCCTGCTGGAAAAATATCTGCCAGGTTGGAGATAAGTGAATAAAAATACCCTGCCAGTGAGCAGGGACAGCTGGGGGGCTACACCCAATGGCAGGGGTGGAAAAACAGGGCTGGAAAATCAATATTCCCATGGGGAAAAGGTTTGGCAGGTCCTCATTTCCACCCTAAAGTCACTGGAATCCAGACAACAACACCTTGGGTTGGGCTGTGACCAGAGAACTCGGCTGGGAACTCAGGGTGGGTTGGTGAAAATTCAGTGTTTGGGTCCATCTGATCTCCAGATTTCTGTGACTCTCAGCTGCAGGGCCTGGAGAACTTCAGCACCAGAGGGGGAATGAGCAGTATTAGGAATGAGCAGTATTAGGAATCAGCATTAAATGAGCATTATTAGGAGTAAACATTACTAGGAATGAGCATTATTAGTAATCTGCAATATTAGGAATGAGCATTTTAAGGAATGTGCATTTTAAAGAATGGGCATTTTAAGGAATGAGAATTTTAAGGAATGAGTATTATGAAAAATTAGCATTTTAAGCTTTTTCTTCACGCAGCTGCTGAAGAAACCTCCCTGTCCTTCAGGGCAGATGTGGCTGCTCAGCCTCCAGATACTAAAATAATATTAGGGAGAGCTCCCTGGCTAATTATCTAAAATCAAATTAAATTTGGGATGAACTGGATCCATCCCAGCAGTTGGAATAGTAATAATGCCTTAGGAAGATGATGATTCCAACTGGTTACAAAAATCTCACTGAAATGGGAAGTTCTGGCTAAAAAAAGGCTCTTGGAGGAGTTTGAGTTTGTTGAAAAATGAATTTTAATCCCTTTTTGGGGTTGTGAAAGTGTTCAGTGCTGGTCTCATCTTAAGCTAATTCCATTCTTAATCTTGGATTCTATAATGCCTTCCAAAAAATAAATACAAAAATGACTCCACCTCATTTCACATATTTCTCACTCAAAGAAAATAAACCTTGATAGAATAATCTATAGCTCAATTGCATATGTTACTTTTATTGTCTGCAGACATTTGAGGATCCTTTATCATCAAAAAAAGTATCAGAATCTCATTGAGTTTTCCAGTACTAAACTGAAAAATCAGGGGTTTAATATCTGTATCCAGGAGAATCTTATTTTGATGCTACTATGGTGATGCTGCCCTATCAAAAAATATGTAAGAATTAATCAGCCTTGCCTGGAAACTTAAAGTAAAGAACAAAATGTTCATCCTTTCCCTACTACAAATGTGTGGTGGGAGACAAAGGTAACTGGGATAAAAATAGCAAAAATTGCCTCATTTCACAATCAGATCCATCCTGAAAAAATATTCAGGTTTGTGCTGTTCTGGGTGGGAGCATCCTGGAGTTCTCTATAAATGGACACAGCATTCCAGGCAGGTTGGCAACCCCCTGGAGCTGAAGGCACCAGCAAAATACGGGGAGTTATTTGAAATATTTCTCCTTCAATCAAGGCAAGGAACATAGAATTGTAGAGGGTTTTGGTCTCAGTGAAAGATATGGGCTGGCGAAGCTGAAAAAGCACATATCAAATGGGCTTTTCATGGGCTGAATGTTTCTAAAATCAGTCCCAAATACCTGGGAAAATAAAGAAAAATCATTAGAAATTATAAAAACGGGCAATAAAATGGAAAATGCCAACCAGCTGAATAGGGTTCCCTCCCAGCACCACACTGGGCAAGGCTCAGTGCTCCAGGTTATTATTATCCCTCTTGCTGGTGCTATTTGGGAATTTCCAGGATATCCAGTGGTAACTTTAGTCAGCATTGTCAGAAAAAATAATACCACCTATAAACTATTTTAGACTTAAAGACATCAACAGTTCCTCCCAGGGTGCTTTGCAGGGCTCACTCAGGGATGGAGTTAAGATCTCTGTTGGTAAAATAAAACCCCAACACAATATTTAGCTTGCAACTGTGCACTCCCAGCATGTCAAAAGTGACTTAATTTTCCATAGGGAGAGGGAAAATAGGGAGGGGTTCGTGCTGCAATTCCCAGGTGGCAGAAATGTTCTCTTGCCACTCTGACAAATGTGTTTAGGGAGGTTGAGTGTTCAGCACCTGACAAGTGTTTGTCCTGTCAGGATTTTGATGAGTTTCATCCAGGGGAAAACGGGCATTATATTAATGAAGTGCTGTGCTAAGTGGGCTGCAGCAAGTGGAGTTTGTATAAATAAATGTATAAAAATAAAATGAGGGAAGATTAATGCCTGCAGTCGTGAAGGCAAATGACTAAGCAAATAAATATGTAAACTGTCAGAGAGTGAGAATAAAGAAATCAAACATCAGAAAATGATGTTTTTACAGATCCAGCAGAGCAAATTGCCAGTCTGCATTGCTTATTTAACTGCTGAGATTATTGGGAAAATGAACAATGACAAATTCCAATTAACTCCTGAAGCTTTCAGATCTGCTTCATGACAAATCTACAACCAGGGTCTTTACTCAGTGCTGCTGATGCTCAATAAGGTGGCAGAAGTCATGGCCAGGACTAATTAAGAGGTTGTAATCAAGCTGAATCTGAGCCCTGAGCCAAAATTCGCTGAGGTTTGGGATAATCCTTCCCTCAGCCTCGGGTGGTGCTCACTCCTCCTCTCTGGAACTGCTCCACACAAACCAACCCCAACTCTGCTCCTGCAAGGAAAGCCCAGTTCTGGTGGCTTCTAAGAACTTCCAGTGCTGATGAAATAATTCCCAAGATCATCTAGGCTGGAAAAGACCTATGGGATCACTGAATTCAAGCTGTGCCAATGCCCACCTTGCCACCAGCCCAGAGCACTGAGTGCCCCGTCCAGGCCTTCCTTGGGCACCTCCACCACCTTCCAAGGCCTGCCCACCCTTTCCAAGAAGAAACCCCTTCCGCAGAGCCCTTGGAGGGCTGGTTGGATTGTTTAGGATCGCTGTGTGCTGTACATGACACATCTTGGAAGTGTGAAAACGAATTGTTGGCGTTTCTCTGCCGGCAATCTCTGGAGAGTGATTTGGCCTCGGCTCCGTCCCAGCCCCAGGGCTGCAGAGCCCTCACTGTTCTGGCCAGGAGTACAAACAATTTCCATTGTGCAGCTCAAGCAGAAACAAATATATACAAAGCTGTTGAATCTTGCACTTTTATGTGCTTTCATTTGGCACGGGGAGGTGTAATCATTAAACAAATGTGTTTATCTTCCCGGGCAACTTTGATCTGGCGTGGGCAGTAAAAGCCTCGTTACTGCAGGAGGAGTGTGAGGAGCTCTCTGAGAACAAAGAGCAGAAAGCTGGTGCTGAGCCTGCCAGGGAGGGATTGCAAAGCCTTTCAGTGCCTTCCAACACCTCGGAGAGGAATTTTTATTCTGTATAATGTATCTCTTCCTAATTTACCTCTGGGATCACCCCGCGTTATTAAAGCAAAAGGCGCTTTCATTCCGTTGGGATGAGTCTGGGGGCAAGTCAAGGAGATTTATGGAGGGCAGATACGAGCTCATCCCACTCCTTGCTGCAGCCAAAAGCCACGTAGGGCTGGAGTTATCCAGGTCTGGGTCAGCACTGTGTGCTCAGCTGCATCTTTAGAAGATTTTGCTGTCTTGAAAGATGAGGGGCTCCTCTCACACCTTCAAACCATAAAGCAAAAGCCATTACCTCGAGCACTCAATGTCTTCCAGGCCCATCATCTCTCAGGTTCTCCCATCTGCAAATGGTCCTGGGGGTTGGTGGGGCACAGGGAGTTCATGGGATCACTCTGCTCCAGGTGTGGATAACTTGGAGCCCGAGGCACCCTCACTCTAAGGCAGGGGTGGGGGCAGATTCCCCACAAATCCTCCTTTTGCAGCTCTTCCTTTTTTAACGAGTTACAAAACCCACTAATCCACTTTCTCTCCTTTTATTACCAGCTGCAAGTGTCCAAATATTTCCCCATCTGCCTCCTGACTGTACAAAGCCTTGCCTTTCCAGCCCAGTAAATGGAGCATTTATGACATTCCGAAAGCTGTTGCCCATTAGCAGTTTCTCAGGCTTCGGAGTGTTTTGCAACGCAGCAGTCTGCCTAATGATTGAGGGGAAAACAACATAATCATGTGCTGACATTCCAAGTGATTTTATAAGCCACTTTTATCTGGGATGCCCTTTTCCTCTCCCCCTGTTGGTCTGAATCTGCTCCATCCACTGCTGCTTTCTGTGGTGGGGCCCTAGAGGTCCTCCTTCAGCTGCTCTGGAGCTGCCCTGTTTTAACACATCCCCTCACAAACCAAAGATAAATGGAATTTAGCTCATGGTAATTGTTATTAACTGTCCTGAGTCTCCACTGGAATTATCCCCAGAGGCATCTTCACTTTTTAATTAAATATATGTTGAACAAGTGAAAACCATGGCTGGCTTTCTGCTGTGGATAAAGGATGGCATTGCTGGATAATTCACCTGCAGGGTTGGGATTAGGTCTAGGTTTAAAAATATGGTGGTGTCCTGCCTGTCCTGGAGGGCTGGGGAAAAACCCTTGGAGTCACCAACCCTGGAAGTCTTCAAAAAATGAGCAGATGTGGGATTTTGTGGTGTGGTTTAGTGGGCGTGGTAATATTTGGTCAAAGGTTGGACTTGGAGGTCTTGGAAGTCTTTCCCAACCTTGATAATTCTGTGCTCAGAGGTGTCCCAGCTCCCAGATGCAAAATCTTCCCCGTGTTAGAAAACCCTGGGTGCTGCTGCCCACTGGGGAGGCCCATTCCCATTTAATTCCTTTTGGGGAGGTTCATTCCCATTAAATTCCTTTTTTATAGGGGTTCCAGAGACACCAGGAGTGCCACGGTCACGTTAACTCCCAGGTGAGAACATCTGGGGTCCTGTGTGGATCAGGAGAGGCCACAAAACCATTTTCCCTTCATGGAGAAGTTTTGCAGGATGGGAAAAGTCCAAAGAACACAAGAGTCTTGTAGTTCACATATTCAGAGGTTCTCCTGCTTCTTCTGGACACTGGAAATAATTCCAGTTTTTCTATGAGTGGCAGAGGTGCCCCAAATAAAGCTCAGTGAGGTTTCTCAGGGGTTTTGCTGAAGCTGGCATGGGGCAGAGCATGGGACAGAGCTTCTCCCTGGTTTCTCAGTTCTGGGGAGGTTAAAAATGTGTCAAACTGAGCTGCCACCCCTCCTGCCCCAGGTGGGAAGCCCCAGGTACACCCCAAATTATCAGCTGGGGCTGGTTCCTGTAAGGTTTTCCAAGGAAACCATTTGTCTGCTGCACCAAAAGCCCAGACTGGCTGAAACTCACATTTTTTGGCTACTTTTTACCAGAAAGAGCCAAAATGATCTTTAGCTGAGCTGAGATTTACCTTACAAATAAAGCAGAAATCTATTAAATTGAAATTAGGAGTATTCTCATTGTTCCCAGAGGAGAAGGGGGAAAGGGGTGTATAAACAAAATAGAATTTTACCAGGATGCCCCCACCATGGAATTGAATCCTGCAAAGTGATTTAGCCACGTTTTTATTCCTGGTGGATTTCTTTAATCTCTCCAAGAAAAGTTAGAGGATCAAAAGTGGTGCTCACTTTGACAGGGTTTTCATGGAAAGTTTGAGGCAGTGGAAAACAATTTCTGGGTTTGTTTGTTGTTTTGGTTTGTTTTTTTTTTTTTTTTTCTAATGTCAGTGATATTTACAATTTGCCAATTCCGTGACATTTTCAGTGATTCCTATACGTGCCAGAAAATCCCAAACACCAAAAGTGGGATGCAAACCATGGGAATGAGGAGAGTAAAATGATAGGGATTGATTTATCTGGGAGCCAAGGCTGTTACCTTTAAGTGAGATTGATCATTCTCAGAAAAAAAAATCAACTATTTCTGTGGGGAAAAGCTTTATAAAGACTATTGTCTTGTTAAACTATGGAAGAGCAGAACTTGAACTCTCTCTTCAGAGCATCTGTCCAAAGCTGTACAATTCTGTTTATGGTTATCCAACACGAGGCCAAACCACTGGGACTTCAAAAAAAAAATGGATTTTCAGAAGAAAATAGAAACTCTCATTCATTCATTCCAGCAACAAAATTGAAAAATAATTAAGTAAATTGAAAAATAAGAAATTATTTCTGCATTGTTATATGTTCATAGTTTCCAGTGTTTAGATGTTAAAATTGTGGTCGGTTTTTCTTGGTGGCTGAACTAAAGAAAGAAAGGAGGAGGGGGAAAAGGTCCAAAGGGGATTTCATTAAAGTATTAAAAGTTATGGGGGGCACAGCTGTCTGATCACTTCATTGGCCCTCAGGGAGCAGTCAAGGGGTCAGGATTAATGACAACTACATTGAAAGTGGTCAAAGGGAAAATATCCACAGGCTTAAGCAGCCTTTGGAATTAGCAGTTGCAGGAAGCCACGGGAGGGGATGGTGTAGTTTGACTTTTGAAAGGGCTGCATCACTTTATAAACAGCTCTAGCTGGCAGGCAATATTTCTGTCCTGACCCCTGACAGCTCCAAACTGAGCTGCAGGGCTGGGGTTTAGTGGTGCTCAAGCCTTGGCACCAATAAAAGTTATTGATGAGCAGCAAAGCCCCACACGCTGCTCACTCCCAAACCTAAAGGAAGCGTGAGCAGACTCATAAATTAATAAACTCAATTAAATTCATCTTGTTGAAGAGTAGCTGAGGAGATACAGGAGTCTGGGTCTTAGTTCAGATTAAGGCACAGCCACCAGGAACTCTCTGTACCTGGATGCTGGCGCTGTGTATCTCCTCTAGACTCTACCTCATTGCCACAAAAAAAAAAAGCAAAATGTACCAAAAAAAGCCCCCAAAAATCCAGTGTGAATCTCTTCAAGACAGCCTGAATCTCCACGGCTAATTCCTGTGGCACCCTGCACAGTAAACTGTGAGTAAATGGCTTTTTTTTCCCTCCCAGAATTGATCTTTATTGCTCCTGTGGCAACACTTACAACATTACAGGAGTTAACAAAGAGGAGAGCAGGCTGAGCCAAGGTACTTGCAAACAGTGAATAAAACGTTACCTAGAGCAGCCCATTGATGGAAATAAAATCCAGAGTGCTCCTGGGGTTATTTTCTAATCTGGTTTGGCCCCTGAGGAGAACCTGCCTGTCTCCCACCTCTGCTGCAGCCAGGGGTTGTGAGTCAGGCCCAGGTTTGCAGGATATTAACTCATCTATTCTTAGGTAATTAAATAAAGAGCGTAAGACAGGCAAGTCAGAGAAAGAAAAAAAAAAAAAAAAAGACAAAATATAGGAAAATTTGTTTCCCCCTCTTCCAAGGGTCTATTTTTTGCTCAACCCCCTTCTATTCTTTCATTTTCTTGGCGTCAGCACTGTTTCCAGAAGGCAAATCCCACGTTAGCCTTTGTTATTTTTAATTCTCTCTCTGCTTCCAGGGATGGGGCAGCCACAGCTTCTCTGGGCAACCTGTGCCAGAGTCTCACCACCCTCACAGGGAACAATTTCTCCCCAATATCCACTCTAAATTTACCCTTTTTCAGCTTAAACTCATTCCCCCCTCATCCTACCCCTGCACTTGCATCTTCCTTACTCCAAAGCTTCAATAAATTTTGAAGGCAAAGCATTTATGGATGTTCATATTCATTGCCTTTTATAAAAGTTCTTTTGGGTTGTTTTTCTTCTGTTTAAGGTTAGGAGTGGGCAGGAAAATTTAAACATTTAAATCAATTATCCTTTCAAATCGTTAGCCAAAGCCTGAGGGCTCCTTTCAAGTGTATTGATGGTTTCTTCTGGAAATATCCTGGCAAACAACAGCTTCAAAAGATTAAAAATTATCCTGGAATTGGAGCTGGCTGGAAGTTTGCAAACATGGGCAAAATCAGTGGAAGGCTTAGTGTGGGATCCTATGGCCAGGCTGGAATCCAAACTCACTGCCAGGGTGCTGAATTTACCTTTAAATATCCCCCAAACTGCTGGGTGTGAGCCTGGAAATTCCAGGTGAGTTAAAGGTGGAGATTTCCCTCATACCTGACACGTCCTGAACCCTGAGAGCAGGGAGGGGAGGAGAGCAGGAGAGCAAACACAACCTTCTCCTGCCTCTGTCCCACTCAACCCTCCTGGGGGGGTACAGCAGGAGGAGCTGAATAATTCCATGGAATGATGGACAATTTTGGAAAGTGCTGATGCCTTGGGATTTTAGCTGTTATATTTTTCATCTATTTGTAACCCTGCAGTTCTTCAGTGCAGAACTCCAAGCTCCATAGACAGTGGCAGCTGCTGCTTCCCCATTTTGGGCAGACACAACAATTCCTCTCCAGGCCTGGCAATCAAGGACACCTCACTGCCTCAGGCCCTCAGAGATGGAAACAAAAGGGAGCTGGGGGGAGAGAAAACTTGGGGTAAATGACTTCATTAGCTGAAGCTGTAATTGGGAGAATAAGCCCCAATATGTAAATGGACCAAACTTATAAAAGTGTGAAACCTGTGACCAATTGTCCAATTTTGGATGGGCTTTGTCTGCCCTAAATGTACCTGCATTGTTAATAATAAATATTATAATATATATAATATTA
>VZTR01001438.1:0-23382 GCA_013400775.1 Chaetops frenatus | reverse complement strand
ATATAGATATAGATATAGATATAGATATAGATATAGATATAAATATGTATTTAGAAAAATAGATAAATAGAAATATAATAAAAAATATACCCTGTTCAATAAATACACCCACTTTTTATTCCCTTAATTTTGTCGGGCCTCTGTTTTTAGGTAGCCCCAAAAGACACCAGTTCAGCAGTGGCAAACGAAGGTGTTGGGGTGTCAGCCACTGCAAATTCCCGAGGACTGACCCCAGCAGCAGCCGGGGCAGTGCAGCAGCAGCTCGGCCCCACCAGCTCCCAGAGCCCTGATGGGGAGTGGGGAGATGGAGCCTCTCCGCTGGGTCAGGAGAGCCAGAGCCTCGCTCCCCTCGTGCCTTGGCTTGGCAGCTGTGGCAGCACCGCCTGCGGGGGACGAGGCTGAGCTTGAAACCGGCTCCTGCTCCTGCTCCTGCCTGGAGAGGGCTGGGAGCCAACACCCGTGGTCAGCCCAGAGCAGAGAGAGGGGCTCGGCCACTCCCGGCTCCATCCCACCCTCACAGCCACCGCCTGGGAGCACCTGGAGCAGCAGAAGCTTTTGCTGGATCCTCCAAACCTGCTCCAGAGCTCTGAGGGTTCCTCCTCCCTGCCTCTCCCTGTTGGAATCCCAGGCCCAAAAACCTTCAGGGCCTTGGGCCAGTTTACTCTGATTTTTAGATGTGCACTGGATTCGACTTAAAGCCATGGGAAAAACTCCCTAATTTAGTGACTTCTAACAAAGAACTCAGTCTGTAGTTTAAGAAAAAGTGTGTTAAGTTAGACCTTAGAAGAGTTTGCAGTGTAAAGTTTAGATATAGAAGTAGTTGTAGACTAAGGTAAATAGTTTAGGGCGTGGTAGGATAGAGTGAAAGTAACAGGGATCTGTGGGACAGCACTGAATTGGATGAAAAATCCCACAGTGGGAGGGAAATGTGGTAACAGAGTGATTAACTGTGGGTGTGGAATAGAAAATATATGTACGTGTTAATTACCTGTTGGCTGTGTAACCTTCAAAAGACCTCGTAACTGGTGGTCCAAAAGCTCTCTTTCTTCTGTAATGGCTGAATCCCACCAGCCTCTGTGAGGGAGTCACCAAACTCCTGATAAAATGTGGTAATAAATCTATCTGAAACATGCCAGAAAGAAGACATCTCACTGCCTGCCATCTCAAGATCTCCCCAGCTGGGAAAGCTGGGACGTGTCCACCCCCGAGGCTGCTGAGTCGTGGAGGAAATCTGGCAGCCAGGTCAGTCCCTCCACCTGAGTGTTGGAAAGTCAGTTCAAACCTCCCTGCACAATCCCTCAAAAAAAAACCCCCAAAAAACAAAAAACCATCCAGGAATGAGTAGGTATCACAGGGAAGAAGCAGACTTCTTCCAGCTCCAGCCCTACTGCTCTATTTTGGAGAGGGGGAGAGCTGGGGAAGTGGAAAATAGAAAATAGTAGCTTTGGCTCGGGAGCTGTAACCTGTTTTGGGCTCTGTTAATTAATTTTGCAGTGGCTGCATTGTGTGCTATTCTTAGGCTCTCTATCCCCCTCTGCAACGAATTAGGGCTTTCACATCTGCCTAAAAATAAAACTTTCCTGTCTGCTGGCACGAGCCAAAGCAGAGTGCAGCATATGTGCAATAAAGATGCACAGCTGTTCTGTCTATGAACTCGGGAACGTGTGAGGGGTTTTTTTGTGCAGGATACAGGAGGTACCCAACACTGAGAAACTGCTTTTCCAAGAAACTGTCAGGCATTTTAAAGAAGTGGCTGCAAAAGGTGAAATTAGAGGGAAACATCCAAGCAAAATTGCAAGATCTTCGACAGGAAAATGTTAATTTTTGGTGTTGTGAGGGGAGATAGTCTTGATGAAGGAATAGTCCAAAGGGAAGGTTTACTTCCCTTATATTCCATGGAACTCCGTGAGAGCCTGAAGTTTCTGAGCTTTTGCAACTCATTTTCTGCCCTGACTCTTCCCACCCCCTGGAGATGGTGCCCAGGTGTGGAGCAGTGCCTGATTTTGGGAGAAGTTCTTCCCCCAGAGGCTCCCCAGGGAATGGGCACTGCTCCAAACGTGCCAGAGCTCAAGAATCACTTGGACAAATCTCCCAAGCACAGGATTTGATATTTGGGGTGTCCTGTGCATGTCCAGGGGTTGAATTTGATGACCCTTGTGCATCCCTTCATTCAGGGTATCCTGTGATGTATATATTGAATATCAGAATATTTTATTTTTGTTACTTTAAAGACCCCCCGTGTGAGATATTTTGCACCAAGCTGAAAAGGTTGTGGAGCAGAAGGTGTAGGATTTAAAACCCATCTTTGTGCTGCCAACCACGTGCTCAGTGAGACTTTTGTCACCTCCAAAGCTCTGCTGCTGCTGGGGGGGGGCCTGAGGGCTCTGCAACTTCCATTCTTTCCATGGCTCAGCCAGGGAGCTTTTCCAGGGAGCTTTTCCAGGGAGCCAGGTGGAGCTGGGCTGCCTCTCCATCACCTGACACATTTAGACTTGCTCTTTAGATAAGCTTAGCTCAGGAATTGCCTCTGACACTGCTATTTACATTCCTTACACCCTGGGCTGGGGGGTCCTTGCTTTGCTCCTCTCCCTCCTGACATCACCTGTTAATTTTGCAGGTTGTTATGTGGGCACAAGATTTTGTTCCTAAAAATTGGTGAAATTGAAACCATTCACATTTATATTTGGCCTCAAAGTACTGTTAACTACCAAAGCAACGGGTTGCAAGGTATTTTTTGAGATAACTATCAAAACCGCCTTCCCCATTAATCTGATTATTTTAAAGTACACTGACCGTGTTGGCAAACAGCAATTAACGCCTTTAATTCCTGTTTTATCGTCTAGGAAATGGTGATTCCTGGAGCTTTGGAACTTGACTCCAAGGTCCTCTCAAAGCTCTTTCCCACCAATATTTTCCTGGTACCTGCAGGCTCTTTCCTGAGAGGGGTCAGTGGAGTCCAGGCTGCTGATTCCAGGACACAAAGTCAAGTGAGACCAACCCGTGAAAGAACCAAAAGCCAAACAGAAATAACACTCTCCTTATTTTTCTCCTTTTCTGAATTCCATGACATTTCACAGAAATGACTGCAAAACTTTTTCCATTCAGATTTTAGCACTGGTTTGGTGACAAACTTGGGAAGATTCGCGATTTTCCGTCATTAGAAATGAACTCTGGTGCTGACGCTGACTAAACCTTTCCAGGCCAAGATGCATTTTCAGGTCTTTTACAACGTTGCAAAATGTAGGCCTTGGATTAAGGGTGATGATTTTCTAGGCCAAGAATCCTCATCCTAATTAGACAAAAATATACAAATTTATGCATCAGCAGGACCCTCATCCACAGCTGCTCCTGGCTGCCACTTCATCGTTTCATTATTTTCTGTGCTCATTTTCCTGGCTTTTATCCCACAGAATTTCTGTGCACTTTGAAAAAATGGACCTCATCAAAGAGGGGGGAAAATCCTTAATTTTTTAAAGTGTTTTTGTTTTTTATGTTGAAAACCAAATACTTGGAATGGTTCTAGTAAAACACATTGAGCTTTCAGGCGAGGGGACACCTCCTAAAGATGGTTTTCTTTTTAAAAACAAATAATTTTAAGTTCATTAACACTTAAAACGCAAAACAAGAACGTTCCAAAAGTCTGTTTCCGTGTCCTAAATTGTATCTGCACAACCAAAGCATTTTTCAACCAAGGAAAACATTTTGCATGAAAAATATTGATCTGTGACCACCCCAAGCATTGCCAAAAGAGCCTTTCCTTATCTCTCCTGACTTCCCCACCTTTCTGACGAGAGAAAAAGCAGCAGCTCTCCCTGTTCCTGGTGATCTGCTCCTCTGAGCCAATGTCAATACTGCTACTAACATGTTTTCCACCCGAAAAAAATGAAGTTTCAGAGCTTTATTTGATCTTGGTGGATGCACCTGAGGCATAAAGTGAGATTTCACAGGGGTAAAGTGGCAAATGATTCATTTCTTCTTTTTAAACTCCTCCTCCAATTATCCCAGTGCCTGTTGAACCCAGCAGCAGCATGGAGGAATAGCACAAAACCAGGTGGGTTTTTCAGGGGAATTTTGCTGCCGCCATCCACGGCCGCAGGGGATAAAGAAATGTCCCCAGTGACTGACTGGTGTTCCCAGGAATGTCCTGCCCTGGGGACAGCTCCTGCTGGGAGCCCGGGGAGCAGCCGGTGACTCAGCTGGGCCTCGCCTGGGCTCAGCCACAGATCCGGGCAGAGGAAAACTCCCCTGGCACTGCCCAGAGCTGAGGGTGGCACTGAGGGGGTGGCACTGAGGGGGTGGTACTGAGGGAGTGGCAATGAGGAGGAGGTGGCACTGAGGAGATGGCACTGAGAGGGTGGCACTGAGGGGGTGGCACTGAGGGAGTGGCACTGAGGAGGTGGCACTGAGAGGGTGGCACTGAGGGTGGCACTGAGGTGGCACTGAGAGGAGATGGCACTGAGGAGATGGCATTGAGAGGGTGGCACTGAGATGGTTTGGCACTGAGGAAGAGGGGGCACTGAGAGGGTTTGGCACTGATAGGGTGGCACTGAGGGTGGCACTGAGAGGGTGGCACTGAGGACGTGGCACTGAGGAGGTGGCAGAGGTGTCCAGCTCAGGGCAGTGGGATGGACTGAAATCTGAGCTCCTTTCTTTGGGGCATCCTCGCTCTGAGGGTCACAGGGGTGGGACTGGAAATCCTGGAAGTTAATGGGCTGTGAAAGAAACCATGGATTGATTTGCATTAGAGATGAGGAGGAAATCCTTTATTCAGAGGGTGCCCAGAGAAGCTGTGGCTGCTTCTGGGTCTCTGGAAGTGCCCAAGGCCAGGTTGGACAGGGCTTGGAGCAACCTGGGACAGTGGAAGGTGTCCCTGCCCATGGAATAAGATGTTCTTTGAGGTGCCTTCCAACCCAAACCATTCCATGACTGATAAGGCACACCCTGTGTCCCTGAGGCTCTGGGAAATATTTGTGGAAAAATCTGAAATAGTTCAATAAAGATGGAAACCAAGAACACAAACACACTGAAAAACTCCCTCTGTTGAGTTGAGCTCTTTGCCATCAAGTAATAAAAAGGAACAATATTTATTTCCATCAAGGAGAACTCCACAGGGATCTACAGGAGAGGTGCAGATCTCAGAATTAACAGCATTCCTATAGCTTCAAAGCCAGGGGAAAAAAAAGGGTTTCATAGAAAATTAGTGGGTTTATGTAAAAAATAAAAGCACAAAAGATTAGATAAGAGGCCTGGCTTGCTGAGGTGAGATCTGTCTTTGTCAGCTAAAATCTGCTCTGCTCCCACCAAAATAATCCAGCTTGGGGGAAGAATTACGCTGCCCATGTGCCCTTTCTGACAGATTTCCTGGAGATGGATTGGCCCAGGAGCCCCATGGAACACCCAGACCTTGCACTGATCCATCCAATGCTCTTCCTATCCAAACAAGCTCTTGGTCCTCCAGCGAGACCACCTCAGCCAGGCTCCATCACCACCTCCCTGTTATTGCAATTCCATGGCTGATTTACGTTTCCCAGTGTCTTTAGACAGTTATTTCAGGCCTCATTCCTAATTATCTGGTTTCAGGGCAGGGTTATCATGCTATAGATGTATTTGTTTAAATCCTGGCTGACTTCACAGGGGCAGTTTTTTAAAGGAAGGAGAAAATGAAAATCAAAGTTTTCTAAAGGAAGGAGAAAATGAAAATCAAAGTCACAATACGTGCTGGCTTTTTTGGGATGGGTGCCAACCCAGTTTAGCTGGCACAAAAATGAACAATAACTGTGGGATTATCCACTCCTTTTTCACCCAGATAATTGGGGTTTTTTTGCTGGAATGTTTTACTTCAGAACCTTTCTCTGCCCAACAGAAAAGAGCAGAACTTCTCTGTGTTCCAGCTCCACATTGATCTATTCTGTTCCTTCAGGAGAAATTAGTGGAAAAATTGAATATAAACTTCTATACACTTTTCCTCAATGGAAAACTCTCTCTTGATATTGTCATGTTAATATTTTACTGTCCCACTGTGCAATGAGGCCTGGACTTAGGAAGTTTTCTTGAATATTATTGATTTGAATTATTCCTTATTGGATTTTAGCATTGAGCAGCTTTGATGTGGATGATCTTTACCCAGGCTGGTTTTCCATACATTTTCATGCATGCTGAGGCTTCCTTGGAAGTAGACACTTCCACAGGCACCAGTCAGGACCAGATCCAAAGTTTTAATTCCTGAAAATGGATCTGAGAAATGCTAGAGCACAAGGAATGCTTGGGATGGGAGGGGGTGGGAGGAAAAGGCTTAGAAGGGACAATTTGGGAAAAGTCTCATTTAAAGGAGCAGAGAACACTTTGTGTTTATTTGGGATCATGGCCCTCCAAGCTTCGTATTTTCCATAATCTCAGGCTAAAGTGATCCCCAAAAACCAGACTTGGGAATGTTGGACTTGATGGCCTCAGAGGTCTTCTCCAAACTTGGAGATTCCATGATCACTTCCATGGTTGTCCTTCCTTTGGGTGGGTTAAGTTTGGTCCAAGGAATCCCCTCAGATTAAATGGGAGCAGCTGGGAAAGGGATCCAGAGCCTGGGAAAGGGGATCCATGGGCTGGGAAAGGGGATCCATGGCCTGGGAATGGAATCCATGACCTGGGAATGGAATCCACAGCCTGGGAATGGAATCCATGGGCTGGGAAGGGGATTCACAGCCTGAGAATGGAATCCACAGTCCAGGAAAGGGGATCCACAATCTGGGAAAGGGGATCAATAGCCTGGGAATTGGATCCACAATCTGGGAAAGGGATCCACAATCTGGGAATTGGATCCATAGCCTGGGAATTGGATCCACAGCCTGGGAAAGGGATCCACAATCTGGGAATTGGATCCACAGCCTGAGAAGGGGATCCATACTCCGGGAAGGGATCCAGGGTTCCAAAGTGGAGGGAAAATTCAGGCTGCAGGGATGGGCAGAGGTTGGCACATCCCAGCTCCTGCCTCTTCACCCAGCAAAGGGATGTCCAGGCCGGCCAGGAAACAAGGGGAAAAGAGAACTCCTGCTCTCAGACCTCGCCCAGAATCTTCCAAATTCAAGTTTACATTCTTGAACTTCTAATCTTGGCCCTGCTGCTGCTGCTGCTTTCACTCTGAGAGTGCTGAATGCACAGAAAGAGAAAATAAAGACAGAGTGACAGACGGAAAAAGTGTGTTTGAGCCACAGCTGTTTCCTCCTTCCTTCAGCAAAAATGATTAAAGCACCTTATAACCTAAGGGAGAAAAAAAAAAAAAAAAGCTTGGTTTTGTAAGTGAAAAATGTCCTGTCAAAACGTCTGCTAGAAAATTTCTTATTGTTAAGTAATAATTCTGAGATATTATCTTACTTAATGATTTAGGATTGGGGTTTTTTTTTTTTCTTAACCAATCCCAAAAATTTCCATTACAGAGAGAAAGGAACTGGCCACTGGTGACAGATTTTATGAGAAAAATATGAACACAGTAAGGAAAACAGAAAGGAAAAAAAAACCCTGAGGATTTTGCTTACGTATGGTGTTCTGCCTGGATGGGGAAAATAGTGGATAATCAAGGGCTTAGGGGAATAATTAAAAGGGAAGACAAGAGCAGCTTCCCACCTGAAGAGTGGGAAGTTCCTGTCTAAGGTTCATCCTACCCAATATCAGCCACTTCTGTTTGTAGGATGGGAAAAAGGGGAAAATAAAGGGAGGAATTGATGTTTTAGGGGAACTGAAGCACCCTCCAGGCAGGCTCAGGTTTTCCATTACCTGAAACACTCAAAAGACCAAATTGTCCATGCAAGAATCACACCCTGGGCACAAAACCTGGCTGAGGAAAAGCCAGCTCCGAGCTTTTAGAGATGGGAGAATGGAAATAAAACCAGTTTTAAGCAGCACTTGAGTTTAGATCCCACTCTTTAACTTTGTCCCCACCTTTGCTCCCTGCACAGCTCTGAGAGGGACTGGGGAAGCAGATTTTGATGGTGATAAACAGGATTTCTTCCTTGTATTGGTTATCTCACCCTGTTTTCCCTTCAAGCCTGCTCTAAGTCACTGCCACTTGAGAGGTGACTGTTGGGAAAGGTTTAAAGCTGCTTTATCCTGCTGGGGGCAGGGGAGACAAGGAGTCGATTAAGAGAATAAACATCACTTTTAGGATGTGGAGAGGTTGATATTTGGCTCTCTGCCCGGAGCTGCTCACCTGACAGAGGTGAAAGAGTGGAGAGGAGCCAGGGTGATCCTCACAGTGCTACAACAGCACTGGGAATTAGGCAAATAAAGCTATTTTGGCCTAAAAACTCAGCGGCTTTAGTATGGAAACGAGGAGGGAGGAAGAGATGGAGTCTTAAATTTACATTTCCTATGGCCCCACATTTCACAAATGCCTCTAATTTAGCCCAAAAATATCTCTCTTTCTTTTCACAAGGTAACTGAAAAGCAGATTTGCAAACAGTTGCCAAACATGGGTCCAAACCAGAACTTAAAGTGCCTGAAAAAACCTGCACCACAAAATTGACTTGGAATTGTGAAACTTTGCTGCTTGGAATAGGGGACCCGTGTCAAAACAAAACCCTGCTTATCAATCTTGAACTGAGCTTGTGCATGAGGCAGAAGACATCAGGTATCAACAAAAGCAGACAGGTTTGAAATGAGAAGCAGATGGTCAAGCCAAAGCTCTTGTCTTGGAAAATAAATGAGAGGAAAGAGAAGCAAATTGAGTCCCAGTGCCGGGTTTATATCCAGTGATCTGCTCCGAGATCTGGAAACAGTTGACAATTAATTGAAATAACACATTGCAAATTGTCACTGTGCGCTGAAAAATCTTCGGGGGGAAAAAATGCTGTTTGCTCTGGAAATTTGGATTGTGCTGAAGGCATTGTAAGGAAAAAATGTTACCCAGCTCAACCCAAATTTCCACAGAATTTTGCCACCCAAAACATTTGCAGGGATTTTAAGTACAAGCTGATTTTTGGGGCTTTTTAACCATCAAGAGGTGAAGTTGGCCATTCTCCAGTGCACAACACTGATTCCCTTCTTGGGGATTAAAAACAATAAATCTTTTTTTATTTCAGATTTAAATAAAGCTGCAGAACCCCACCAGCATCCCCACAAGCACCTGGGTTTTACTGTCCAATTATTTGTTCAGAAATAGCTCAAGATTTAACCTCATTCTCCTTAAACATAGGACACTTATCAAAACCATGGCATTGAGGCCAAAGAGGTTCTTCTAGGATTTGTTCTCCCTTATCTCCCTCATAAATAAGTTCTTTCTGCACTGGAGAAGGAAAAGGGAAGGAGGGAGGGAAATGCCACCCACTGGGAAGCAGGAAAATAAGAGAAATCCTTCATGAAGTCTCCATTTTCCCTGATTTTAGCAGGTGTTTGAGTGCAATGGCCAGGCAGGGTTGGTTTTGTGGAAAAGTATTCCCATGTGGGGGGATTTTTTATTGTCACTTGTGCAGTATCAGAGTTGTGAATCAGCAGGAGAATTAATCATGGAACACAGACTTCCTCTGGCCTCACACAGGCCTTCCCTGGGTTTGCTCCTGTCTGGAATGAGGGCACTGGTGCTCCCCAATCCCCAAGGAAACAGCAATGAGGGCAAGGGGCAACTGGGAAAAAAAAATATTAAAACAACCCCAGTGCAAAAGCTGTTTCCACTGGGAATTAGAAATACCTTCCCGCTGCATTCTTTCCACATCTGCAAGGGCCGTGCTTGGATTTCATTAAAAAAATGTATTTCCCCTTATCTGGAGCAGGGTCTGACATAAGCCATGGATTTGTTACTCCTGACAGAGTTTCTTTTTGAGCTGCCTGGGCTTTTCCTGCAAGATCTTGTTATTTCTGCCCTTCCTGCTCTTTGCAGAGGAGGCCTTGGGTGATGAACGTGGCAGGGTTTTCGTGGGAAGGTGTATTCCAGAGGCAAGGTGTAAATCATCATAACAGCACCTGCTCATTAGCAGCAGAGACCCACGATGGGTGTGTAAATCACGAGTGTGCAACTCCAGCAGGACCTTGGGTGATGCAAGCAGAGGGTGAACCTTTGGAAGAATTTTTAGCTGTATTTTCAGCCCTGCTCTGCTTTCTGTGACCAACCTCTCTCTGCATCTTTTGAAAACCTCTCTGGTTTTCTCTAGTCTTGGATAAGGGTGCTCTGTTAAACGAGGTTATTGCTGATATTTATTTTATTCCAGCAGATTTTTGGCCATGTTACAAAAACCTGAACCCTCAAATGCCCCTTGCAGCAGCAAGAAGTCAACAGGAGGTTTGTCACTGACTTGACTTCAAGGAGAAACAGATCTTCATCTGCCAGGCAGAGATAGGAAAGGGGGGGTAAATGGTTTTAAACTGAGAGTGGGTTTAGATTTGAGACTGGGAAGGAATTGTTTCCTGTGAGGGTGGGCAGGCCCTGGCACAGGGTGCCCAGAGCAGCTGTGGCTGCCCCTGGATCCCTGGCAGTGCCCAAGGCCAGGCTGGACATTGGGGCTTGGAGTGACCTGGCACATTGGAAGGTGCCCTGCCCATGGCAGGGAGTGGAAAGGGATGAGCTTTGGGGTCCTTTCCAACCCAAATCATTCCATGATTCCATGAAATTATGCTGATGAAAAAGAGAAAGGTAGAGATGATGATACTAAGAAGAATTATTTGCATTTACCAAGCTATGAAGGGGACTTTGTTCTCTTTACCTACCTGCATCCTTCTCTACCCAATAAAGACATATTTTGTTCATTTTTGAACTCCTACCTGGGCCTTAAAATTTTTAGAAGTAAAGCCAATGTCCTCATTTGCTGCTGTCACAGAGAAAATAAATATTCTGCAATGGAACCCACAGCATTTCCTCCTAACTCTGTGTGGGATACCAGAGGTGTAATTAATTGCTGCTTTATTACACAGGGATTGTTTTCTTCTGGTGAAAGCAAAGGAAGAACCTCTGACCTTTCCTCTGTGTCCTCAGATTCTGATACGACCCTAATATGTGCTGGTTGAGAAATTTCCACAGAGGAAGTGTTGTGGATCCTCATGAGCACATCCAGAAAGAGGAGCTTGTTGAAGGGCATGAAGAATCCAGGGAATGGGGACTCTTCCTCAGGGGTTATTAAATGGGATTGACTTGTTTTGCCTGAGGAGAGGAGGCTGAGAGGAGATCTGACAGCTGCCTGTGAGAGCATCAAGGAGGCGAAGCAGCAGGCAGAGGAAAGTTATTTAAGTGTAGAGACAATGTTGGCAGGAGAAGAAATGGGTATAAATAGACAGAGGCTGGAAATCCCTTCCAATAGGAATAGTGAGGACACATGAAAGGAAATCAGGCCAGCTCTCCAAATGAGGATCATGGAAAGCGATTCCACGCTCTCTGTGGCGGCTGGGCCCTCTGGCCCAGGAGGCCCAGACCCTGCTCTGCAAAGTCCTTTTCCCTCTTCTGCATTTAATCTTGAGGCTGGCACAGCTGCAGCAGGGCCCCTGCACTGGTGAACTCAAAAATAAAAAAGCTGGGGATGGGGTCTTGCCACCAAATATGTGCCTTGGATGCTCCCCTTCGGGACGGAGTTGGATTCTGTGTGCAGCCCCAGGGCCCATCCAAGTGCAGCCCAGTCCAACTTGTGACAGCAGAAATGAGATCCTTTCCTGAGTCTGAAGTGCCTCTTGGTGCTGTGTGAGCTCATGAAAAAGTCAGGATTATTTTTGTCTTTCTAAGTAAAAGGGAAGATTTACTGCTCTGATTTGATGACCTGATGTGTTTTCTGGAGCAGGCCATGCTGCGGGCCTGGAACAAAGGGCGATGAGCGCATCCACCATTTTCACAATAGCATCTTCTCCCCGTGGCACTGTGACAGATGTGGCTGCAGAAGGTTTGGAGCCTTGAGCAGCTGCTTCCAGACAGGCAGAGGTTTGAACAGGCAGGAAAAACAGGATAGGAACAAGTTTCTCGCACTCATCCTCACTGTTCCTGTTTATAAGATTAAATATCTTAGAGAGAGTCTCACCTTGGTATTTCTTCAATTCAGCTTTTATCCTTGGTGTTTGGGGAGGATTTTAAAAGAGGTTTTTAGTCCTAGAGGCTTTCAGTGCTTTGCAGGAACAGGTGTCCTTCTCCAGTGGACAGCCCTACCTGGGCCTGCTCAGATTCCCTGACTGTCGTTCCCAGTTTTTCCTTTTCGAACATATTTTAATGAAGTTTTTCATCTGTTACTGTTTTTTACTCTCTGGAGTGAATGTGGTGTTTGTAGTTAGAAAAAACCACCATGAATCCTTGCAAATGAAAGGAGATATAAAATATAAAATTCACAGGCCCCTCCAGTCTCTCACTCTCATAAATGGGCACTTTCATCTCATAAATGGTCACTTTTATATCACAAATTGTCACTTTTATTTATGAGGAGTTTTTTCTCACACACCAACCACATTACATTTGCTTTTTCCCCTGGCATCACCTCCTACCAGGAGCTCATATTTTGCCTCTAGTTTCAACCCAAACTTTCACAAACTGTTGAGCAAAAAACCTTTATTATGATGTTGCTAAAACAAACCCGAGTACATAAGATTGTCCCTTGGCAACCACGGGGCCGCTGCAGGGTCAGCCCCGGGTCAGGAGCGGGATGTTGGCAGTCACGGAGCCAGTGGCTCCCGTATTTTCCCGTCCTGAGCAGTTGTGGCAGGAGCAGGAGTGGTGACGTTCGTGGCTCAGCAGGAAATCTCTGGCTCGAGCAGCTGAGCTGAGAGCGCCGCAGCCACCGCGGCTTTTCTGTGGCTGGAGCTCCTGGTGCCACCGCTGCTCCGGCGCCCTTTCTGTGACTTCAGGCCACAAACACGAGCTCCTCGGCTTTGTCTTGGAGGCCCAGCTCGGCCTGCAGGCCCAGCCCTGCTCCTGCCTCGGGCTGCTCAGCAGGCTCTGCCCTCACNGTCATGAGTTCTTTACACTGTTATGGGTTTTGGTCTATTTATATATCAGCATAAAATCACCAATTAAAATTTTAGCTGATGATGTCATTTGCCTCAGCTTACCCACCCTTCTTAAGATGTTGGTTCACACATTTTGGGCCTAGGACAATCTGGGTGTCCTTGGAGAGCAGGCCTGGAGAGGCTTTGTTATGTCAATGTGAACATGAGAGAGCAGCAGCTCACAGGTTCCAGGACACTTCAGAGTTACACACTGAACACTACAAGATTTAAAAATACAAAAGTTAAAATCCAAGGCATCATCCGCTCTTACAAAATGTGGGGCAGGGCAGCACCGTGGTATTTTCCTCTCTGAAACACCTTCTGCTGTTCTGAAACACCTTCACCCATTTCGAAACACCTTCACCCATTCTGAAACACCTTCTGCCATTCTCAAAAAGCTTCGCCCATTCTGAAACACTTTCTCCAATTTTGAAACATCTTCTGCCATTCTGAAATACCTTCTGATGTTCTGAAACTCTTTCTCTTATTCTGAAAAAGCTTCTCTGAAACACTTTCTGCAGTTCTGAGACCCTTTCTCCCATTTTGAAACACCTTCTGCCACTTTGAAACATCCTCTCCCATTTTGAAACATCTTCTGTCATTCTGAAAAACCTTCTGCCATTCTGAAACACCTTCTCCCATCTAAAGCACCTTCACCCATTCTGAAACACCTTCTCCCACCATATCCAGATCTCTGATTTCACCCTTAATGCTGCACCAACCTTTTCCTTTATATTGTCCAGCCATTATCCTCCTCCATGGCATGAAAGACTCACATGGCAGAGAAGGCCCTAAACTTCAGTTGTGATGGGAGGGTTATTGAGTATGAATTCCTATTTTTACCTCTAATACTGAAAAGGTGATCCCTGAATTAGCTTCACCTGTCCCACTGTCCTGGAAACATCCCTGGTCTCCCTGTGTTTTATTATTCCAAGATCTATATTTTTGCTGTATCTCCACAGTTTATTCAACTTTTTATCTTATTGCTTATCTTATTCATTTACACATTTTTCCAAGTTTTGGGGGAGTCAGGCAGCCAAAACCACAACCCAGCAGACTCATTTGTTGGCTGTTAGATAAACTAGAAGCTCTACACAGAGGCTTAATTCTGATGATTTTAATTTTTTTAATCTCCACTGCATACAAAGGCCTTATGGATTGGATTTTCCTTGGAAAAGGACTCTGCTAAGGAAATATTGGGTGAGTGGGTGATGAAGGCAAGAGGTTAAGCCCACTGCAGAGCCTGACTTAAAGTCAGAGAGATTAATGGGAGGTTGGGAGCCACCAAAACCTGCTTGGAAAGCAGCTCCTGTCTTGGAGTGAGATAGAACTGGGTTTAGGGAGCACTGTTTTATCAGAGGTGAGAAAACCACGGGTCTGTGTTCAATACAGACTCTTCTCTTAAAGGATTGGTGTGGAATTAACTAAACAAATTACTCAGGGAAGGAGTAAACTCTCTCTAGTTTCACTTCTCCAGAATCAGATAGGATATTACTCATAGGTTCAAGACTGCTAAAAAAGGTCAGGACCAAAGTTTGGCTTGGAGGTAAATTCTAGGGACAGATTTAAAACATGTTAAAATTCCATTATAATAATTTTTTCTCGTGTTTGGGTTTACAAAGGCCATCGAATCTCAGTCCATGGCAAAGAAGCTCACCAATGTTTCAGGAAAACTCATGCCAAGTGAAAATTAAACCAAAAATCACTTTCCAAGTGAGGGGAACAGACTGAGTTTTTGGAGGATGTCCTCACTGGAGGGGAGAGCAGGAGAATTCAGGCAGAGAAAGTCAGACTCACGGAGTGGTTTGGGTTGCAATGGACCTTGAAGTTCGGGTCATTCCAACCACTCCCAGCAGCCCAGGCTGCTCCAGCAGCCCGGGAAGGCTGTCCCAGTCTGTCACCATGGCAGCACGTCCCTTTGCTGTGGTGACACAGCTCTGGTGTCACTGGAGTGAGCTGGGGGCTGTGCCAGGCTGAGATCACCCAAGGGCTGGGGCACTGCCACACCCCAGTGAGTTCCCCTTTCGCTTCCAGCAGTGTCAGAGCTCCCAACACAAAGGCTCTGGCAGAGCTGGGTGGGTGGACAGCAGGGAAGAGCAGAGAGCTGTTCCTGGGAGCCTGGGAAGTGCCAGGGACACCCCATGTATCCCAATATTGGCAGCACAACCCTGGGGAAGGGCAGTTTAAAGCAGAGCAAATAACACATCCATCCCACTTTGATCACTCGGATGCCTTTTCAGGCTCACCTGAAAACAGAGGCCAGACAAAATTCAGGGAATAAAAAGCTGTTCTATTTATTGAAGGGCCTTCAGGTACATTTAGGGCAGACAAAGCCCATCCAAAATTGGACAATGGGTCATGGGTTTCACACTTTTATAAGTTTGGTCCATTTACATATTGGGGGTCAATCTCCCAATTACAGCTTCAGCTAATGAAGTCATTTACCCCAAGTTTTCTCTCCCCCCAGCTCACTTTTGTTTCCATCTCTCAGGGCCTGAGGCAGTGAGGTGTCCTTGATTGCCAGGCCTGGAGAGGAATTGTTGTGTCTGCCCAAAATGGGGAAGCAGCAGCTGCCACTGTGTGTGGAGCTTGGAGTTCTGCACTGAAGAACTGCAGGGTTACAAATAGATGAAAATGCAACAGCTAAAATCCCAAGGCACCAACTCTGTGTTTACTCTGAGCTCAACATCTCTCTTGTTGAGCTCCCAGAGCTCAACATTTACCCAAAACCCACCTGCCCACCTTGGCCCCTGCCTGCTGAGCAGTGGAATATTCCTGCCCAGGAATACTGACATGCCCAGGAAAAACAAACCACCCCAACCACGTGAAACATTTCGCCAAAGTGCAGCTGCAAAAAGTATTTTTTGCTGGGAGCAGTTGGAGCTCTCAATGACTGCTGAGCCCTGGGCACTTTTAACTCACCTAATCCTTTTTCCTACAACAGCCCCATCTTGGAAGAATCAACCAGGGACTGTGAACATATTTTCCAACTACTTACATTCTTGCCATATATTAATGATACATGGAAATGCGTGGACTACAAATACAGCTTCCTTATGGCTGCTCCAGAGGAAGTTTCCATAGGCACCCAAACATTTGGACACTTACCCAAGCAGCTGAAATTAGCACAGGATTTTCAAAAAAGACCCTCAGGGTTAGAAGGTTTGATGGGCCTAATTATAAAGGAAAAGAGGCACCACGTGCTCGCTTAGCAGCAAAGCCTGGATTCATCCAGCTCTGGTTCTAAGGTGCTTAAATTAAGAGCAAGGTCATTTCTCCAGTCACTGAATAAAGAGAGAGGGACATTTCCTCAGAATACCAATTTTTATTTTATTTGGGAGGCAAAACAGGGTCTAAATAGGTAATTTTCAGGACTGAGGGAGCAGCTTCCCATCGTGGTCCTTCAGTTCTCTGATCTCTGCTTGGAGCAGGCTGCTGATGAAACTCAACACATTTATTGGAACTGCAAAGTGGGCAAAGAACTTAAATAATTGTTCATATAAGTAACGGAAGTCTGTAAGTGGATGAGGGAAGGAATGACCACCCAAATAAAGGAGAAATCATCTAACTGAGGTAAAAATCACTGGGACAAGTGATTTTAGTACCTTTCAGCCCCGGGATTGGCACTGAAATGCAGATTTCAGAGGTGATGTGTACTTCAGAAATTGTAAGACGTTCTCTTTTCTCCCACTTCTCTCTTTTCTCGTGGTTGGGTTGCAGTTTTGGCTTTGCCCAAACCAAGCTAATTATAGCCCAAAACTGTGAGCTGAATATGCAGGCAGGGCTGGCAGCAATTCCAGGGTCAGTTTTACGTCAAAAGTGGTGCAAAAAACTTAATGATGAGCCCAGAGTGATTTCATGTCTCTGTCCCAAGCCAAGGCAGAGTCTCTGCTGATATTCCATCTGGAAAGGGCACAGGCACCACAAACAGTGAAGAACTCCATGGCTTTGGCTGCCAAAGATCCCAATAATTCTCCTAAGTTGATTCATGGGCCACTTGCTTAATGAAGAGCTCTTCAGTTTTCCAACTTGGTTGCCCATGAGAAGCGATGCCGAGCTGTTCCCCAGCCAATTCCTTTGGGAATGACTCGTGGAAAGGGCTGACATTTCCTAAAGGAGCCTCAGGTTCAGTTGTGATGAATTTCCCTGGGATAAAATGATCAGGAGAGGCCAGGATTAGACCAGAAGGAGCTCTATTGCTTGTACTCCCCCGGCACTCAATGATAACTTTGTTATTTATGAGTAATAAATAGGCAGTAATTTAAATACACCTATCTTCAACAAACACCTGAGCAAGCCACCAGCAGGTGAGCAGGGGGAGAGCTCCTCTCCAGTTGCCCAGGCACAGCAAATCAGCTCCTTGGTGAGTTCATCCTGTTGGGTTTGTCTCTCCCTCACCTGGATAAATAGAGCTCACCTGCTCCCAGCCCCACCCAGGCAACCAGAGCCCTCCAGGCCCTGCCATCCCTCTGTGTCTCTGCTCTGCCACCTCCAGAGGCTCCTCTGGGTCCTTCCCTGTGTTTATAGAGCAGATGAAAAGGGTTTCAGGGTGTCCCCACCCTTCGGTGTGACCTTGGACACATCCCTTGGGCAGGAGGCAGAGGAGCAGCTCCGTGAACTCGTGTGGAGTTTGTGGAGCTTTTTTGTTTTGATCTGAGTCATGGAATGGTTTGGCTTGAAAGATCATCCATCTCCACACTCTCCCAGGGTGCTCCAAGCCCTGTCCAACCTGGCCTTGGACATTGCCAGGGATCCAGGGGCAGCCTCAGCTTCTCTGATCCAAGTGGGATTTGCTCAATTGATTGCTGGGAGTTTGATTTTGTTAAAGGCTGAAGAACCCAAAAACTTTCCAGCAAATTTTTTTAGTCTTGTTTTCCTTTTTCTTCTCATCCTTTTGAGACACAGAAAAAAGTACAAAACATTACTCTGTGCATTTTCTCTAAAACTAAAGCTCCTTTGCAATGCACCAAGCAGAACCAAGACTCCTCCATCCCACTTTTAACTGAAAGGGCAATGAAGACATCCAGCTGCACACAGGTAAAGGCAGCTCTTGAAGCTGAGGCCATGATTAATTTAGGAGAGTTTGGGGAGCCTTGACTGTGCCCAGGATGAGCTCCCAGTTCCCCTGCAGAGTTGTGTGAGCTCTGCTTGCCAGGGCAGGCACACGCTTTGTGCAGGCTTTGCATTTTTCCCTTCTCTGAGCTTCCCTGTGAACACTCCCTGCCCGTGATCCATCCTCTGACACGTCGTGTCCTTTGGCTTAGCTGGTGCCACTCACCCCTGACACCTCCTTGTCAGAGAGGTGATGGCTTCTTCCTCCTGGCATATTCTGCTGACAATTCCCTGCGCTGTTGTTTCGTTGAAGTGGCCAGGAATTTGATTTTTACAAAGATAAAGGGTCACGTGGCTGAAACTCAAGAGACAAAAAATGTTGTTTGGGATCAGAGAGAGTGATCAGAGAATTTAGGGCGATGCCAGAGACTTTCCAGAGGACTTTGGCCACGGAAAGATTATGGCTGAATGATACCTGGAGATCAAGAGAATTTGATATCAATGGGAAGAGCAGCTCCATCAGAGCTCAGTTTGCAGCCAGGGGTTTTTTCTGAGGCAAAACTCACCTGCAGCCCAAAAAACAAATCATGTCATAAAAAAAATCCCCCCCCACGCTTCAGACTAAATCAAATAAATGTCATCAGTGGAGCTGTGTGACATTTCTGGGGACAGCTAGAACCAGTACAGCGTGATGTGGTGAGAGTGATTTATAGTTCAGTCTCTGAAAAAAGTTAAAAAAGGGATTTTGTGTCCTGGCTGGAAGTTACTCCAGTGATCGAATCCAGTGCCAAGCTCTCTGTGAGTTACAGAGCTGAGGGACAAACACAAACTCAATTTTTTCAAGGGTTCTTTTCTGTCAGTCTGCTTTGCTTTGAACAGATCAGGAAGGAGAGATTTCCTGCTTTAACATCTCACAGTGGGGGAGGGAGAAAATCCCATTATTTACAAGCAGTGTTCCATAATTTTAGTGTTTGGCTGCTCTTAGGTGCCTGAGTGTGGCTTTGATTGTTGGATTTTTAAAGATTGAAGGGAAAGGGATGGAAAAGCCCAGCCTGGGGAGGAAGAGAGGAGATGAGAGAGCATCATGAGACTGGATATCCATACCTGGGCTGGAATATGGGCAAGAAAACCTTGGAATTGAAGGTGGTGAATCCAGGGGTTCTCTGCTGGATCTGCTGGAGCTGCTCTGGAGAGTGAGGGCTCCAAGCAGGCAGAACACAGGAGCAGTTTTTTAGGAATTTTGATGACACTATATGGATACAGCTCTTTATATTTATGGTATTGGGGCTTTTCTCTGTTTAGTTTGGGGTTGGTTGGAGTTGTTTTTTAATTGCCAAGAAGCAGAATTTGAAACACAAACATAAAGCAGTGACACAAGTTTAAAACACGAGGATAAAGCCTCAGAAAGAGAAGAGCTGTGGGCAGGGGAACAGTGCCAAGAAATGAATGCAGGAATATATTGGTGAGCTGAAGAGACAGTGGGATTGCAGGATTCCTGTCACCCAGCTTGCCCTCCTACCTCATTCTCCCAGCTTCATATATTCAGATTAAAGAGTTCTCTGCCATCGTTTGGTGCTCGTGCAGGAGGCCACAAGTCTGTGACAATAAAACAGGAACATTTAATGCAATTCCAATCCCTGACAGCTCCTTAATGCTGCTTATCCTGCCTTTCCTTTCAAGCTTTAGTCATCCTAGATTTCCTTCCAAATGTGAATGAGGTGGCTTAAATCACACTGTAAATTATGCTTCCAGTTATTATGTGCTTGCTAATCAGGATGGAAATGAAAAGTTGGTTGTCAAGCAGGGCTCTTTCCCACAATATCCAGGAAAGTATCAGGATTAGGCAGTTGAACAACAAAAGGAAACCGGATTGCACCTTGAGGAGGAAAGAAATAACCTGCTAGGCAGGAAGAATGGAGGAACGGGGATTTTTGCCAAACAAGCTTTAAAAAAAAATAAATATACGAATAATTAAGAGGCCCTGGGAGTGAAGCTGGTGAGGACAGAGCTGCGATGCTTCCTGTTAGTAAATACAAAGAATGGGCTCTAATAGGGCTCCAGGGGAATGCAACAGCTTGGAAATAACCTTGGGAAGAAAGGCAAACACACACAGAGGATGCAAAAACAGTGTGAAAGGTAATTCATGGGGCTCGCTGCCTTTGCTGATTGTTCAGCGTTTATAGGAGGAAAGCCTTGCTCCAAGGGGAACAAAGGCTGTTGATTGCCGAGCCCAGGGCCAGCCCAGGCTGTGGGGAACACCTGTGGCAGAGGCAGGAAGGCTTTCCCTGGATATCTGCACAGGCAGAGTGTGTGAATGTCCCAGCAGAACCTGCAGCAGCCTGGCCCTGGTCACAGACTGAGCGTGGGGGAAGCTCCAGCCACGGGATTAAGGGAGAAGTGTCAGGGAAGGGCCAGCCCAGGGCAGGCTGGGCTGGGATTCTGCTCCTGCAGCCTCAGGCTGGGGTTTATGGCTCTCTGAAGCTGCAGGTGCCAGGAGCTGCCCAGGCCACATCAAAGCTCACAGCTCCCATCCAGATCAGGGCTTTGGAAGTGGCCGCTGCCTTGCAGAGAGGGAGAGCTCTGTGTGTGCAGGAGCAGCTCCTGATCCAGGGCAAAGCCAGGGTGGAGAGTGGCCTTGGGGTGATGGAAAAACCCATGGACAGACAAACATCCAGCAAGGAGATGCCAGGACCAGTTCCCTTCTCCCCATCTGCCCCTGGGTGGGTTCCCAAAAAGGCCCTTTGACCTGCAAATATCCCAATACTGGCAGGCTCAGGGCTCAGTTTGGAGATATCAGGGGCATCTTTCTCTCTTGGAAATCCCATTTTTAGTGCAGCCTCCCCTGATCCTGCCTGGGATCCTCCCTGGTCCAGTGCTGGGGCTTGGCTGGCTCCTGCCTTTGGGGCTGATCTGGGTTCTGCCCCTTGTGAGGACCTGGATTTGTGCTCCCTGTTCAGCCCCACCCACCCTGAATTTGCATTTTCAGCATGGCTGATTTACCAAAGACCACAGAATTCATTTGTAACATGGATTTCCTCCAGGAGATATCAGGAAAATCTGTCCTGAATTTCAGAGTGTGAGCTAAAAGCCAGAACCTGCTCACTGCTTGTGCCATTCAGGCACGAGGGGAAACAGAAGGTCCTTGTGGTCGTTAGCTCAGATTTTGATCATTAACCTCCAAAACAACTTCAAATTTCTTTTACAAATTAAATCTTCCCTCCTTTTCTGGCTGTGTTGACAATTAACTCCTATGAACTGCCTGGCAGGAGAAGCCAGGGGAGCACACACTGCTGAGAAATCTGAGATTAAAGCTTCAATATTTACTCACCTCCAGCAGAAAGAAGTATCCAGCTAGAATTGCAGGCAGCATTTTGGAAGCTCTCAGTGGGAGTTTGTGTTTGTTCTCTACTAATGGGGTGTTTAGGGAAGCACAGGACCTGTCTTGGAGAGAACTCCGTAAGGAAAGGCACGGGCCAAGAGCTGAGGGAAAGTTCTCAGGGTGGGAGGGAGGGGATTCAGGATGGCCCCCCAGAGAACAATCTCCTCTGCTTTGTCTGCTCTGATTCCCCTGATCCAAATCACGAAGTTCCTCCTCTTCCTCCCGGGGAAAATCTGTGGTTTTGTGTTCCCTGTGACTGGGGCTGGGCTTGGAGCTGAGCACTGGGGAACGTTCATGGTCCAGGTTTTATTGCTGTTCTCTGACCTTCCAACATTTACATGGGAAAGAAAAACCCTGGCAAGCTGCTGGCAGGAATGGTGCCATGGGGACAGCTGTGCATTTATAAACACACAGGAACCCTCATGGGTTGGGTTCACTTCTCTGCCCAGTTCCTGATGCAGCTCTTGCTCCTGCCTGGAGATTTAAAAACCAAATTAAGGCAACCAAACAAAGAAACCAACTCTAACACAGCCTAATTCCCACCTGTCCCATTTGTACACTTAATTCCCAGCTTCTGAAGCTTGCTAGGAAATCCAGCAGGTCAGAAAATGTGGCCTCTCTCACCCCCAGCATCAATTTCCTTGCCTCAATTTGAATAACTGAGGGAAAAACCCATGGACAAACCAACATCCAGCAAGGAGATGCCAGGACCAGTTCCCTTCTCCCCACCTGCCCCTGGGTGGGTTCCCAAAAAGGCCCTTTGACCTGCAAATATCCCAATACTGGCAGGCTCAGGGCTCAGTTTGGAGATATCAGGGGCATCTTTCTCTCTTGAAAATCCCATTTTTAGTGCAGCCTCCCCTGATCCTGCCTGGGAGAGCTTTGGGAGCAGCCCATGGAAGCTCAGGAGGTCGGAAGGAGCAGGAGAATCAGACAAAATAACCAAATCCTGCATTTCTGGCTGAAACAAACCCAAGGCATCCTCACCTTGGCCACGTCCACCTTTCCACTTGGAAATGGATATTTTTTTTCCTCTTTTCAGCCACGGTGTGAACTCTGGGCTGGGAGAATGGGGCATTTTGAACAGGAGCTGTTGCTGTGCTGCCTAAAAGGAGCTGCCCAAGAATAGCCTGCTCCCCAAAATACAAATTGTCTTTGAGTTCCAAGCCCTAGAAAAGCTCTTCTGCCTGTGGAGCACGTGCCAGATGGAAAGTGCCCCTCTGATTTCCTCCAGCCTGCAGCTGTCCCTGCTTCCCTTTTTTTTTTTTTTCACCCACTGAAATTTTTAGACCTCACCTGTTGACAGAGGCATTATAGGGCTGGGGTTTCTGTGTATGTGAGTTTTTTTTTTTTATTATTTTTATTTTCACCCCTTGTCCTCCTAAAGGAAAATGGCTTGAGATGTTTTGGAGTGATGACACAAGGGCAGGAGCTGTGAAAATACCTTTGGCATAGTTTTGAGGGTGGGAAATCTCAAATTGTGCCCACAACACAGAGGCTGGCTGGAAAGAAGCTTTGTTTAGAGCAGGTTTTATTTGGGGAGACAGAAGCTGGAAAGTGCCCAGGTCTTAGGGGGAATACCAAGCATTGAGGCTGGACAGAAATAGAGCCCCAGCTTAGGGCACAGGGAAACAAATGGGAGGCAAAGGGCTGACCCAGATCCAGGTTCTTAAGGGTAAATACCTATTGACAGGGCTGGGGATTAGGGTTAGGTGCTTATGCAGTGCAGGAGTTGTCTGCACTCTGTGCCAGCAGAAGCTGAGGCTGCACTCTGGGTTCTTTTTCATTAAAAAAAGGTTTTTTTTCATTAAAAAGTTCTTTTCATTAAAATTTTCTTTTCATTAAAAATTTCTTTTCATTAAAAATTTCTTTTCATTGAAAAGAACGAAAAGAATCTAAAGGAAGCTCAAAAGAAAAGAAAGAAAAAGCTCCTTTCTCCCAGCACATGAAATTAGTGCAGCAAAAGCTGGTGATAAAGCTGGGGGTTTATTTTGTTTTGGTTGGTTTATTTTTTGTTT
>VZTR01001436.1:137172-156896 GCA_013400775.1 Chaetops frenatus | reverse complement strand
TTTTAAAGGATGGAATTCTTTAAATGGACTTTTACTCTCTTCCCTCACAGTTAGCCTGCATACCTAAAATGTAGCACTGCTCTTTAGGCTAAACTTTATGCTGTGCTTGTACTTCTATTTAACAAAAAAGGCTACTTTGTGATTCTATGGTGTGGACTACAGGCAGATCTGAGATTTTTCGGCTTTCCATTTTGAAATAAGATTTCTAGTCAGCATGTTGAAAGAAATTTACAGGAAATAATGACATAAAGCAAATAATCTGCAAGTGGTTGGAGTGTTTCTCCACTCTAACAATAATTTTTTAACCTGACTGTGCATGACTATTTTGCCTATTAAAATGCCATTGTGCTTTTTAGACATAAAGGTTTATTTACTTATGTTAAAGTAGTTGCTAGGTAAGGACAAGCAGGTTTTTATTCTACCTGGACCCTGTATTTCTTGTTTCTTTGTTTGAAGAAAAAAGTTAATGAGCAGAATTGACTATTTGGAAAAAAATCAGGGAAGCAGGAGAGAAGCCAAATAGGCATGAAATTATGTTTTCCCTTCAGTAAGTGCTGTAAAAATAAATTAAACTTTTTAAAATGAAGCTCAATACTTATATTTGCTTTGGGTTGAGTTACTCTAGTTTTAAAGGCTAGCTTTAAAAACAGAAAATTTACCCTCTGTCTGTAGAAGAAATCATTTTACTATCATAATGTGATAGAGTTGAGCTAAATTGCTTAATACTATGTATTATTTTACAGTTGCCTTATACCTTTAACAGCATTGGGCCAAATTATGAACAATAAGTTTTAGCTGTGAGCACACTTAGGTATTTAGAGCCAATAGTGTGGGAGTCTTGGCAAGAGCATTACATTATGCCTTCAGTTTTTCCACATTTTCTGACTTTCCTTCTAGTGACTGTTCATTAACTGAAAAGAAGCATGAAGGCCTGGTTTAGAAAATCTCCCTGCAGCACATTAAAGGGTTCATTTCAGAGTGTTAGAGTTGGACACTTTTCTAAATTCTTTCTCAGTTGAAACTAAGTTATCTCCATTACCTGTATGAACTGTTGAAAAGTTGGGTTGTTTACTCTGGTGTAAGTTAATAAAAAATGTGCCATATAAATATCATTCTATTGGTGAGTGAATAACTAAAATCTGAATTTATGAGATTTCATATGAATTTTAATTTATCTTGCTTTTCCACAATCTTTCACAATCTTTTAAAAAGAAATTTTTCTAAACTGAAATAAGCTTGGCTTGACAGTAATTGGTAGCTATATACCTTACCAGTATGATATTTCAAGAACAACTTAGAGGAAAAATGTCTACTGGAAAATTTTACTTGCCACAGTATCTAAGGCATCCTCTGTAAGATATGAGGCTATTTGGTTCCTCTGTGTGTGAAAAGTGATTGGATAATGTACAGTTATGAGCCCTCTGGTCATGAAATGTTCTGGAAAATATGGACTGGTGACAGCCTAAAAATCAGAGTAACAATTAAACATAATACAGCCATTAAGTAGAGTGCAAGTCTGTATGAGCTGGAACATCAAGTGACCGGGGGGCTCCAAGGGTGCTCCCACACCAGTCAAAGCTAATGACACCAGTGCAGCACTGGAACCAGCGTGACTCAGGGCAGTGGGACAGCACACAGCCTTCATCAGGAATGTCACAAGTGGGATAGTGCTGGAAACAAACATTTAGTCCTGGCATCTGTAGCCTCTTCTTTCTTTTCTTTTTTTTTTAATTTTTATTAAATTTTTATTTTTATTCTCCTGATAATTTCAGTAGACAATGATATAGTCAGATGCTATTATTTACCTGCAAAACGCACATATCAGACACTGCTTCCATTGTCCTGCAAATTGTGTGAGAGTAAAAATTTGTGTAATATTTTCAGCTGTAACCAGATACATTAGGTTTTTAACTGAGATTGAAGACTTGCTTTTAGTATAGAAAATACTGAAAGATGGAGACCTACAGAGAATGTTGCTGTGAAAGTATGGAAGCATGCAACAATAATAAATAAAAAATGTTTATTTTTGTCTTGAAATCTTGAAACCTACACTTGTTGCAGGACTCTGAATACTCTAATGAACTCTTGTGAAAGTAGAGGTCTTTTTCTCCTTAGCTTTTCCAGTAACTGCAATGCCTGCTGAGTGTTGCTACCATTTGGACTTTGAATCCACAGTAAAATAATGTGAGCTTCTTTTAAGGTGATTAAAAGCGATTGTTTGTACTGGTTACTGTCATGCTAGTGTCTCGACACTGTAAAAATTGTTTTCAAGCAATCAGAATGGATACTGACCTTCATTAGTAAATTGTGAGCAAAACAAAGGATGTATTATTAGCTGCTCTAGTTTCATGTTACAGCAGCCGTAGTTCTTAGAGTGTATAGGAATTCCCTTCAAGTATTAGAGAATGGGTTAAATCCTGGTCAGACAGTAATCTGTTTAAAATCTCCTATTGGGATTATGTTACTTGGAGGGAGAAAAATAAGCACGTGCAGAATGAAGCTCTTGGGTTCATGGGAACCACAGTTTTATGTCAAATGTTTTAAGAGACAGACATGTGCCATACTTAGACTATGCACTTTTAAAACTACAGTTTTAAACTAAACATATTCCCCATATGAATATGTGTAATACATTGTAATATAACTCAGGTGGGGTCATTAACTTAATAAATAAAATTTCCCTCAGTACCCTTCAGTTGTTTATGCTGTTTTTCACTGTTCATGTTATCACACTGCTTGGAAGTCCTGCTTCTGGACTCGAATCTGTGTCCTAGCTGTTTTACAAACAAGTGATGATCTCATCTGTTCTCTAGACTTAGAGACAGTTACTTGTTAGTGAGCTCACTCAGAGTTTGGAGAAGATAAACTTCTCCCAAACACTCTCCATATGCTGTGGCTAGATTTCCTTTTATCTCAGCAAGCTCAGTAGCTGTGTGCTGCTCTGTAGTCTGCAGACAGACATATCCTGTAAATTTCCAGCGCAGGGGAGGGGGTGGAAACCCACCATCAAATTTACCTACCAGTTCCAAATATTAATATTAGGGAATTTTAGAGTAATGAGCGTAAGAGCAAAGAAAAAACCGAGTTTTTAATAAAAATGCATATAACCAATCAACTATGAACTACTTCTAGGCTGAATAAAAGTCTTAATGATAATTCTGAATGGTTTGTCTTTCAGCAAAAACATAAGAATATATCCGAGGGCTGGAGAATTGTTCTAAATATGATTTTGTGTTGGATCAAGAAAAAGACTCCTGAGAGCAAACTGTCTTCATTCTTCTGTTTTAAATTAAGAGTTTATCTTGAATAACTTTGCAGACTTATGGCATCCTGCAGCATGCTTGAGGCCATGATAGTTCTGACCCTTGCATATGTGAGATTTTTTACTTTATATATGCACATAACTGTTGTCATGGGAGCTCTAACATTGGACTTCCTGTCTGTTGTTTGCAGTCTTGGGATCGTACTGGTGGCTTGTGTATGTCAACGTATATATTTTCAAAGGAAAAAATGTTATTTCATGAGCGTTCAGAATATTTCCCTTTTAAGAAATTAACTTGTAATCTGACTTACCTATGTGTCCTTTTGAAATTTACCTTACTTATAATACAGTCAGGGAGAACTACAAGAGTGCAAAACCTTTTGCTATGTGTACATTTCATTGAGATATAGTGATTTGCAGTCAGCATAAAGGAGGCTTTGGTCTATTCACACCAAATCACTCAACAGGATTGGGGCTGTAGAAAAGATAGAGGTTATCTATAAGAAGTATAACATGAACCATATTTAACAGAAGTGTATTAATTTTCTTATTTTCTGTAAGTCCAGAAATAGAGGGGTTTTGTTTCTTTTTTCTTATTGTTTTCGTTAATCAACAGATGGTAGATGGACATGTATTGTAGTTTGAATGCATTTGAGCTACAAAGTTCTTTCATCTTTAGCAGGCATTTGTGAATCGTTGCATATGTAATTTAGCTTGCACAGTGTTTCTTTGCCACTGGTTTGTAAAAACTGCAAATCCAGGTTTTGTAAATGATGATCACTTCTGAGTCATAATTTTTCTAGTTTTGAATAAATTTCTCATCACACGTTGGTTTTGACCAGCTGTTTCCTGTTTTTCCTCCCAGTGGTTCAGCTGCTGAGGAGATAAATGCATCAATGGTTTGTTTCAGAATTAAATTACCTTTATAAAATGATGGAAGAGTGCAACAAATATGTTGGACACCATTACAAGTATGAAGTTATGCTGAAATTCAAAAGATGAAGTACCGCTTGCTATACCTAGGTGTTTCATATACTACAGAGCTTTTGCTACACCAGGAACTCACTTGATACAGAGGAATTAATCCTGCATCAGAAACACCCGGATGAAGCTTTGTGTGGGGAATTTGGGTGTGTGTGATGGAATTTTTCAAGCAGTTCCAAGTTTTTGTGTTTGCAGGAGAATATTTTGATTTATCTGATATATGATCTACATAATTACATGACCATTATTTGTCCTGTTCTGCCACCCCCCAGGTTTTGGACTGCTTTGGATAGATGGGATGTTCATTTTTGTAATCATACAATCATACAAATTACTTTGGAATTTTAGAACTGAGTTTGTTATGTATATTTTCAGAATAAAGTAGGGCTGGCATATCAGGGAAGACAGAGAATAGTTGATATATTACCTGTCTATTAGGACTGGCTTGTGCAGTAGATTTTGTTTCTGTTTTGTTCATGGTGAACTGACTCCATATCCACATAGACAGCGGCTGTGTTTTGCCCTTGCATCAGACGTCTTTCTTCAGGACCTTTAAATGAATTAGTTATTACCCCAAAAGGTGTTTATATAGATAATAATGAAAATATTGCCCCCTATCTTCAGATTTGAGGTAATTTCTGTGCAGGATTGTGGAAGGATTACCCATTGCCCCTATTTTTTGTTCTAGTGTAGCAGGCTGTTCTATGGCATCCAGCCACACCTGTCCCTTGTGCTGTTTTAGTCCTCCCTGGAGATCTGAGTGGTCAGATTTTATTTAATCTGCACCCTCTGGCATGGTAGAAAAGCACACAGAGACAGTTAGTAGCTTTAAATATTCCTTACCTGTTAGGTCACTGAGTTTCTTATCAGTGAGTAGCAGAGGGGGAGCTGGATCTGTAGTGAAGGTGCCAGCTCCAGAGCCTCAGAGCATGCATTTGCTACCCTGGGCAAGGTACCTCAACCATTTTATTTACTCATTTATAGGCCTTATCCCATACCATTTTAAAGGCTCTGCAATCTTCTACACCTGCCAGCCTTAATAGTATTTACCTCAGGATATGGTCCAGCTATTGCCATTTGAAAAAGATTCACCCCTGCAGCTTGTGCTTTCTGAATTTCTCTATGGCTTTTCCAGGCTCCTTCTAACCAGGTTCCTTTTGGTGGATGACTCCAAGATCCGCTCTCTCAAGGCTTCCTGACCTTGGAAATCTCCATGGGTATTCTCATTAAATTCAGTGATGGGAAGGGGGAAGCATTTTCCTCTCTCCCTTGAAAATTATAGTTATTTCTAACTCCTAACTAGCTTTGCTGTTTTGACTTCAAGCCTATCAAACAGATGTCTGATCTTGTCTCCTGGTGCCATTCTTGACCTTACTATCCTCATGCGTACTATTCCCGACACTCGTGGTCTTCATGGAGTCTCCTGTATCCTTCAATCTTTTATAGAGGGAAAAGCTTCCCAATATATTTCCCTTTAGTTCTCTACTATTAGATAGTACTGCTTTATAATATCTACATTCAGCCAAGTCTAGTACTTAAGGCTGAAATTCCTTCTTCAGGCAATTTTGTTGTCTTAATGGGCTTTCCTGCTTATATAAGTCCAGCTTTGTGGAGCTCATATAAATTCCCATGTGGCATCTGTCCCATTTTTAGCTATTATGTTTCAGTTTAAACTTTTCTTTTGTCCTCTTTCTTTCCGTATTCTTTTTAGGGATTTTTTTTTATGTGAAGGTTAGTAAACAGCATTCAAACTTTACATTGGGTGACAGATATGGAAATTGTTGTACTATTACACTTTTAGACTGCAATTTGCTTTCCAAAAGAGCTGGTATTTTTGGCCAAAGTTAAATCAAACTATCATAGAGCATAGTACATTTCTAAGGGGTTTTTTTGTACTGTACTCATCAGGAAAAAAAGAAATATTTGCTTATTTGCTAATTAGTATTTGTATTAGGCATTAATGGCCAGATTCCTCTGATCCTTGCTGAATTTAAATTTCTCCAGTCTGCAAAAAACCACAAGGAAAACAACAGCCAAGATGAAAGCAGATTCACAGGACATACCCATGTGGTTGTGACTCAGTGGATCTGAGAGAACAAAAACTTTAAAACCCCTTTTTTTCAGTAAGTAAAAGACATGGAAATTGATCTAACAGTAGTGGGCGAATTTGCTAATGCGGTATGAAAGGTAGTTAACTGAAAGAACTAATGAAAAGGAGCCAGTGTTCTATGAAAAACTTGGAAAGAAAATAAAAGAGATACTTGACAAAGCATCCTTTGAGTTTTGGGACTTGAAAAATGTAGCGAGCAAAAACCGACAAAATCTTGTTTTCAAACCTAACCAGAACTTAGAGATTTGCTGGTTTTCTGTGGAACTGAGACGTATGTAAGCCAGTGCTAGTGCTATCATGATAGCTATGTACAGAGTTTGCACTTTCAGGTGGAAATATAAAGAAAATTCATAGAATTTGGAGAGAGACTCTTAGTCATCATTTAATTTTTAAATCATTGTGAATTTGAGACACTTTGGCAAGGCTTAGTGTGACAAGGCCAAGCATGTGTGGCAAGGCTCAGTAGTTGGGCAATTTCACTACCTTCTTGGGGTTTTAATTAGATGATATTTTATAGGGGCTTTTTTCCTCGACAATATTTCTGCTATGGAAAGTATTTGATAAAGATAACATGCTTTTTAAAAATGGTTGTTAATGTAAAAAAACAGATCTGCAAGAATTTTATCAAACTGAGTCTCAAGTTTGATAAAATTCGGTTTCAAATTCTTACCTGATCAACAAATGAAATTAAATAATGAAATAGAATGAAACTTAATTTTGGAAAATTTAGAAAAGCAAAATTTCTTAGAAAACTAAGATGAGGCATATCAGAAAATTTAACACTGCTGCTGCTGCTACTTTGAGTGCTTCCCAGCTTTACCTTGATCATATCTCACCAGAGCCACAGTAGCAGCAGTACTTGTGCACATACAAGAAGAGGTTTTTGGTTGCCTAGCTGACATTTGTGTGTCATTAACAGTATGTGCACACAGCTTGGAAAGCCATGACTGAGTCCATGACTTTGTTGGACCAAATTTAATAGTTTTTGATTGAGATGAGATTTTATTTGCTTCATGTTCTACTGATAAATGTCAGGCCCCATAAAGACAGTCTAGACCATAAGTTGTTTTCATGTTTGGAGAACAGATGAAAAGTTGACATTAAATGAAATTTTGAAAAAGAAATTAAAATATAAAGCCCTTTATGCAAGCATTTTATCATTATTCTGTAATCTAATTTATGACTCTACTTTCGGCATGTCCATATCTCCTCTGCCCTGTAATCTTCAATGTGGGTACTTTTCTATTTCAGGTTTTAAACTGCTGCTGCCTTGGCTATGATCTTTTTCTCAGGCATTATGACTACTTTCAACACTGTGAGTGACCTGAGGGCATTGAAGCCCAGGGTGCAATGTCACTAAACCTATGGTTTGCTGAAATCTTGCTGACCTGGGGAGTTACTGCAGGGCGTTCCTTGCACACCCTCAGCACCCACCGTTTAATGTTCACATTTAAATAGGGTAAAGAAAACACTGTTCCTCCTATTAGAATACCTTATCTGTTAGGCTTGTCCTGAATCACATCTTGAGGCTTCTGTTTGTGCCTATGTCAGTTTCAGCTGCTTGGGAGGGATCAGACCAGCAACAGTTAGAAGTCTTAGGGATTTACAGGTTTGATTTTTAGGAGTCCAGTTTGAAAGTTTGGACTTGAGTTCCACTGAAACACTCTTTGAAAGTATTGACAGGGCTGCTGTCATCATTGATTTCCACTTAGGCCTGGTTTGGATATATATATACGTGCACATACATATATAATCAGGAGTAACTGTGAGTATGTGATGTAATACCCATCATGATAACGTCTTTGTCTTTCTGCAGTTCTTTTGACAATAAGACTTCATTAGAGAAGAATCCTTATACTATATTTATGCTGACCCAGATCTCTGCAAGGATAGTTTTACAGGTGTAACTTTCCTAATAGAACTGTATTAGCCTCTCCTTGCTAGGAGAGCAAAGGCTAAGGTTTCAAAACAGCTCATAGATGGGCTGTGTGTATTTTAAGTTGGAAATTAACTCATTTTTCCATACCATGATTACAGCACATGTATTTTCATTTGTTGGAACTGTATAAATACTAAAATGTTATTGAAATTAGTACATTGTAAGAAAAAGAAACAGGAAAATTCTGGTCTTTGCACCTGTCATTGAAGTTTTACTATATTTGAAGTAAAATGTGAGGCACATGCCATCTGGTGGATAGAATAATTCAAACAGTTTTATTGCTAATCTTGATATATTTTCTCTGCTGCACTATCACTTTTAATTGGCATTGGTGGATATTTATTTAGTCAGAAGTAAAGGGAAAAAAAATCTGGAAAGTGAATTTGAGGCAAAATGGAATTCCAAACTTGGCACTGGTGTTTGATTAGACAGCTGGATGCTTGGAAGAAAAACCCCAAAACCCAAGTGGTAATGAAACCATTTACCCCCACTTCAAATGTTAATTCTAAAGATTTAAAACAGTGTACCAGCTAGTCCAAGATCATACCTGATAGATCTTTCTCCAGCCCTTGGCTTTTTGCAGGCGATGAGGTGCTAGGCAGGATCTTTGCGCAGGCTGGCGGTCGCTGTGCCTGCGCTGCCGCGGCCGGTGGCTCTGGGGCAGCCTTTCTGAGCCTGTCTGCCGTGTCCCACAGCAGCGCTCAGCTGCCCTTGCCTGCAGGTCACAATCCCTCTGTGCCACCCATCTGCAGCACGTTTCATTAAATACCAGTTTCTGCAGGAAGCTGTGCTTCTCAAAATGTCGGATTGTTAGTTGGTGTGAATGCAGAGCTGACTTGACTATTTTAAAAGCCTGGATTATGCAGATGCAGTGAAAAGTGTGGCCACTTATAAATATTTCTCTTTGCATACAATGCTGCATGGGGGAATGACTTCATGATACACATCTCAGGACAGGTTATGGAGTAGACATAGTATAGGATAACAAGTGGAGCAGTCAGTGTATATTGACAGAGAATTTCTGTTATGTTGGTGAATAGTTTTTATTCTTTGCTCTTTTGGGGACATGAGGGAATCTAACATCCTGTTATCTACTGGAAGACAGTACAGCTCCCTCATTTTTTTCTTCAGACTGATCAAATATCTAAAACTAAATTTTTCAAAACTTACCTTTAGCATATTAGAAGTACTTCACAGTGTCTTTCATACTGTGATTTACTACAGATGTAATCTAATAAAAGCAAGTTTGTGCTTATGATCTGAAAAGGAACAAATTATTCAAATACATTGTAATCTATGCATGTGTGAAACGGAATTGTCATCACCGTATGTCATTGTTCCACTAGCTAATGAAAAGGCAAGGAAAGAGCTGAAATACAATACAGTGGAAAAAACAGGTAATGCTATTGCTTCCACATACTCCTGATTTCACTAATTTGCACTAGTTCAGGTGTCTGCATTGTGCTGCAGCACATTCCCACTTCTGGTGTTTAGTAGTTCAGTCATGGTGCACAAACAAGAGGGAGATTTAATTGCACATGGAAGCATTCATTGTTTTATTACTGGAAGTAACTAACTGCTTTAGAAATATTTTAAAAGATTCTTCTTGACAGTAAACTTGCTTAGAATAGACTCAACAGACTTAATATATGTGACTCCAAACTTCATGGCTCTATTATTCTTCTTGTAACTAATTTATTTCTCAACATTCAAAGATAAATAATGTTTAAAAATACAGTAGAGCTAGTCCTCAGCTTATTTGCAAAAATTAGAGTTGAAATGTTATTTGCACTGTGGTATAACAGAGCTTTTTTCTGAAGTAAGCTGCTTTGGCACTTTTTTATGTCTAATATTTAGTGAAGAAAGAGCATTTACAATCTTACCTTTTACATGTTTCACATTTAAACACATATTCAGTAGAACACTGCTGAAATATTTACAGGTTTATACTTCACATGGTGTACACTCTTGCAGAAACATCTATATGCTCCATTGGGAGTAAATCCCCTGGTTTGTGCTATGAATCTTACTGTGTCTAAAATGTTTTGTGTGATTATTTAGCCTCAGAAAGGCCACAGCACTTCAAAAGGCTCAACAAACACTGGTGTCTAAAGTTGCTTTGAAGAGATCCTTTCTAATAAATTTTTTAAAGCATTTTCCACATTCTGCTGTTTTCTCCCCCTGAAATTCTGAATGACTTCAATCATATGATATATAAAAAAAAAAAAAAGTATTCTTCCCAGTCTGCTTGAATGATGGTCAGCCAAATGAGGTCATAAAAAAAGAAAAGGGCACATGTGTAGGTGTATTTTCCTAATGGTTGTTGGGGGAACTGTTTTTATGGTATTTAAAGGGTATACAAGGGTTCTGTCAGGTAATTTGTGGTGAAGCCTTCTTCCTCTCTCACTGTAGAGCTTTCCCAACTTAAGAGTGCAATTAGACAGGCAGGTCTGCTTCCATCCTGTGGGACCCAGTTGAAGAGTCAGGTGTTCTCACAGGCTCTGCGATGTCATGCAGGTCAATTGGCCTAGATCCCATCGTTTATTTAGGACAATTAGGTCTGTGATGTATATGTCAAACCTTAGTTTTGTGAGACCCATCCCTTTACCAGCTTGGGAATCCTCAGAAAATGGTTAAGGTTTAGTTTTAGTGTTTTGATGACTTTCTTCTACAAACCAGACAAAATAATCTTTGCCTGAGGTGAATTTGCCCATTGTGGAGCCAGCCTTCCTGGTTTTTTTGTGCTTATATGGCTTGAACAGAGATATTTTCTCTAGGATAGGCTTATGTCATGATACTTATGTTTATATGAATATAAACAAAAAAAGTTTTAGTTTGAGCAAATTATCTTAATAGAAAAGATTTATTCAGTTTGCTTTGTATGGTTGATTAAAATATCCTTTGTGTTCATATATGTATTTAAAAACATTTAAAAATCTGTGTCTAATAAAATGTTACTCTTGGCATAATGATGAAAAGAAACATTTTTTCATGTAAAGAACAGTACAAACACTAATTAAAATGAAATTATTATTTTTTTCAGTCTTCAATGCTATGTATTTCAAACAAGTTTAGGCTTTAAAGTTAGTCAACCCTCAATACAGCCTGTCAGTTTAAAAAAAAAAAGGAATGTCACTGCTTCAACTCTTTACTAGCACCATTTAAAATTAGATTTCTTGTTGAAAATACCAGTTGTCTATTTTACTCTCTACTACTTGAATAACGTTGTAGGCAAAGCTTCTCTCTTGTTTATACCAATGTCAAGGCTATAGAAAACAATTTTCCTACCAGTAGGTGGAATCAGATGAAAATCTTAATTATTAAACACAGTGTGTAGCTGTATTTTATGATCCAGCCAAAAGAAATTAACTGAGTAGCTCCAGTTTTGAAGCTGAAAAATAATAGCAACTTTCTACAAATTATTTCGCTCATAAAAATACAAATTAGATTAATAGAAAATTATTATTTATATTTAAGAATAGTATGACTTTCACACTGATTCCTGACATGCACTTTGGAGAGTACTCCTAGACAGGTTAAAAATATTGCGTGACAGAAAGTTCTGTTATTAGTTAATATCTGCAGCTGTTCAGTAGGCAGTTATTCTTCTGAGCAACTTTTTAATAAAACTTTATAATTAAAATCTTCAAATTACAAAGGCAAATATATGATACAAAAAGAATACAGTGCCAAAAACTTGTGAACATTTGGATTTTGCAGATACTATTTAGAAAATAATTTTGATCATTTTTGTAATGTTTTAATATTAAATTTGTTCTTAGATCTCTTACAAAAAAAACCTTTTATATTTCTTAGAAGTATTCAGATTAAAAGAGGGAATAAAGGCTTACTGGTCGTATTGTGTGTATAAAGTTCTGGCAGTGTTAACTCTTAGTTTTGTGTATAATAAGGGTAACAGGGTTGTCACATATTCGTATCTCCCCTGAAAAATCTAAGTTTATCCACAAAACTCAGTCTAGCAGTGGCTGATTCATACAGCAGTTTATCTTTACCTAGCTGATTGAAAGAAATACGGAATACTTTGGAACATTCAAGCAGTAAAAAAATGTTTGTCCAGCCTTGTTCTAATCGTGGTAGTTGTGAATCGTCGAGAGTTGTTCAGCAAAGACACTGAAGTTAGCAGTTACAGATTTTCCTTCATATTCTTCCTCTGAGTAGTTTTCATTTTGTAAATCTTATGTACATACTTATTTTTTCCATGTGTTCTTTGTTTGAAAACCTATAGCAGGATTATGTACTGATTTTGGGATATAGTTTGTTTTCCTCCTGGGTATTTTGGAAAGTAAGTGAAAATATTCACCCATCCAGTACTTGTACAACTTTTCAATAAACTTCAGAAACTGGGAATTAAACAGGAAAGGTCTTTGGTGATGGACAATGCAGATTTTCCAGCTGGTCTTTGACAGGTATAAAAAGTGCAAGTTAGACTTCAGTCTGTTTTTTTAAATTCTGCTAAAATGGACTCCTGCATTCTTGCCTTTCGTCTTTCTTTACTGGTGTAATTTTATGTGCTGGAGAATTCCCATGTATGTTCTTGGAGGAAATAATTTTTCATGGGAATGTTTTTTTCCTTTCACCGGGGAGAAGCTTTCCAGGGATGGTTTGGATCAAATCATACAGAATATTTGTGATGAAAAGCATAATTTACTGGAGCTTAAAAAATGCAGCTCACACTTGCTCAGTGAAAGGACTGGGGTGTTTAATGTATTGCAAATGCATGTCTTGGTATGGACACAGGTTCCAAGATGTTTAAGAAACTAAAGCCCTTTAGGATAAACCTACACAGACAAATTCATGAAAGGTATGTGGGGGAACTTGTGACACCAGGGTTCTGCATCTGGGGTTTTCGGCTTTGGGACAGACTTGGCAAGCAGACCAAAGGGAATATGTTGGCTGTTGTCTTCTTTTTTTTCTTTCCCAGGCTGTGTACTGTAGTACAATTCCTTGCACATACATGCTCTCTCCAGTTCCATTCAGGCAGAGAAGCAGAAAGCTAGTGAATTATGTATTTAAAGATTTGTAGGAAATATGGAGTTTGCTTCTGTTCCAAAGCACAACGTTTCTGCTTTTTGCAATGTCAGAGAAGGTCACTGTGAAATTAAAGCTATTTTAGAATTGATGACTCTTAATTAAGAGGTCATATAGTCAATCTTCTGCAGAGATGGATTGTTCTCTTTGGAAGGAAAACAAAGCTGATTAATAGAGCACTTTCACCTTTTTGTCAAGAAAATCCCACAACTGGGGACAATGTCACCTTCTCTAAAAACAGGTCACACCATTTATGACTCATGCTGGCACAGTAAACTCTACACTCACATTCCTCAGGCATTTTGTAGTGGTTTGTTTACCTAAAATTCCTTGACATTATTGAGAAAACATTGCTTTCCTTCCTTGGACTGAAAGGGCAACAAACCCCAAAAAAGCTGTTGATGTGGGTTGGAGGGAACAGTGTTTTTCAGCTATTGGATTCCACTGATGAATGGAATCTCTTGTAAATGCTATTAGATCCATATGTTATGACACTGAAAAATACATGAAAAGTGTATTTGACAGGAAGAACATTTGGTTTTCTTGTTGACCCTATGCTAAGATGAAGAGAGCAAGGATGCCTTACAGGTGCTTGACTCCTGACTGTTTTTAGTTGTGTCCTCATGTCCTGCATGTGATATTGGAGTTCCTGATGAAATCTTAGAAAAATATTAGAAATTACTCAGAACTAACGACTTAAATGAACGTAGACTTGTCAGCTGCCTCTTCTGCCTCTTCTGTCTTCCTTTTATTTTTGTGTGTATGTGTATGTATGTGCAGGGATGTGCTTCAGAGTGCTGTCAGTTTAGTTAGATTCACAAGGTACTTGTGTGGAAAGGAATATGTTCCTATATTCCAGACTACAGGGACATGATGACCTTACATTCAACTGATAGAGAGCACTGCCAGACTATACATGGAATTTAGATAGCATGTTTTTCTACATAAACCCTAAGTCCCCAAAGAGGAAAGAGAATTTCATTGTTTATCTGCCAGAAGCGCACTTAAATTGTATTTGAATAAATCTGTTAGATTGTTGTTTTGTTGGGACTGCCAGGAACGGATTGGCTGTCTTGAAGTATTTCTTTGCATAGTGGATCATGGTGCACATTAAAGAAGCTTAAAAGAGGAAAGCAGTTTCTATGCTAGATGGTATCAGGGTTCACACTTTGGGTAATAATGTGGTCATGAGCACTTAAAAGGAAGATTTTATTATGGACAACAAGAGTTAAGAACTTTCAGTTCAAATCACATCTTTTGTTCAGGTGATTTGTTCTAAATTCTCAAAGAACATTTCTGCAGCATTTGTGGAGTAGCAGCTATGAAAAACTGTGAACCTTAGCAGCACACAATAGATATAGGTAAAGCTACAGATTCTAGAGCTGCTTAGCTAAATCTGTTGCATATTTTTAAACTTTTTTTTTCAGTTACCTTCTTTCAAAACTATTTTGCTATGAAATCATTAATGTCTCCTTTAAAATGTCCATATACTTGAAAATGTCAATACATTATGAACTAAACGCCCATAGATACTATCCAGCAAAATTCAGGTTTATCTTGGAATAAATTTCCTTGTAATTAAGAAAAACAGTTACAACTATTTGTCCAAACTTTATCATATTCATTCATTATATTAAGTTTTCTTCATTCAGAACAATAATTGTTCCCGTACTTTACAGTGGAAGTAGAAGCTGCGACTGAGACTGGAATAAATATAGTAAAGATGAGCATCTTTTCATTGATAATCTCCCAGTAATAGTAGGGCCACCTGTTATGCAGAAAGTGTTTTTGTTGAAATGAAGGAACAAGCTTGTCATCTGAGATGTCAATTTTTAAAAATATTAGCTGGTAGAACATCTGTTGATGTTTCTCCCTGTTTCCAGTATAACACTTGGCAGGCCTGCTAAAGGAGAATAGCTGGGGTTTGTGACTTGTAGTTTCAAAACATGTATAATAATGGTAGGGAATTTCTTTGAGGAGCTAATCTGTGTTGCAAACCTCAGCGTGTTTAGAAGTGTATCCAACATGTTCTCTGTAGGAGATGTATCTTTAAATATTTATATGATATATCTCTGCAAAAGTCTCTAGATTTTGACAAATGCATTTCAACAGGAGTTAATGAGTAGCAAGAAAGCAGAAAGCAGAGTATGTACCTCCTGTGTTGTCATTCTCTGTAGAAACACACTCATTATTGGGCATAAACAGGCAAGAAGAGACTACAGCTATTTCACTCATTACCCATATGGACTCTCCTTCCAGCATTATTTTACTGTTGCCTTTCTGCTCAAAAGTAACTGATCCATCTCTAACTCCAAAAGATGTAATGAAATTGGTATATATGGAAGAAGTGTTTACCCTGTTCTTTTCATGCTTGGGAATTCCAAGGGGTTGTCTTCTAGACACAAATCTGCATGGGAACAATGAACCAAATTTTAGAAGATCCTGAAGTCATCATGCCTTGTCAATCAAGAGTACATTTTCCCTGAATATAACCACTAAAACATTTCTTCCGGCTTCCAGTGCCTGAGAAAATAAACTACAAATTGGTATTAGGGAATTTGGATATTAAAGCATGTGTTGAAATATTCAGGCAGTACCAGAAAATCAGTTATTAGAGTTTAAAAATTTTTTTTTTTCTAAAGAAAAGTTCTTCACATGTAGTTGCTGTATGATATTTCTTTATTTTTAGAGAAAGGAAAGATTTTGTAAAAAAGTCTATGATATGTATTCTAGGAAGTCTTATCCAATAAAAGCATGCATGTGAAATTGTTCTTGCTTCAGTTTTGGAAGGGTGAGAAAAGTGTATGGTAATGCCAGAGCCTACCATATTTAAAATGATTCTAATGTACTGATCTTTGGGGTGTTTAATGACAGGGTGTTGAGAAGTTCTGTAAAATTTTTTTGATAGACTGTAGCTGCTTCCTGCTATTTTTATTTTACGTTACTTGCTTAGATGTTGTGTTTACAATTGATAGTCCTGATAAATACAATAATATTAAAACACTCGTTAGAGATTTTTTTCAGAAATCATTATATCTTTGAATATAATGTTTTCTTTGAACATAATGCTGTCTGCCATGTGCCCTTTTTATGTACTTGTTGCTGTCAGTTAATTATTGTAAGAGAACACTGAATGAAGCTATCATGTTTTACTAATAGTTGGATGTTTTGCATGCTTTTTACTTTCCCAGCACCCTAGCATGCAACTGTAGCATATCTTTTAAGAGTTTTTCTTCTGTGTTTCCATCACTGTAGAGGAAAGTATCTTAAAGACAGTAAGTGGTATGACATGTTATTTAAAAACAATTCAGAAGTTATGCAACTCACATTTACTTCACACCTTCTGCTACTCAGTGGTTCTTCAAAACTCCTGCTAGTCAGTGGCTTTCCTACTTTTGCCTTTGTCATCATTACCTTTATCACATACTTCTTTTTTTTTCCCTTTCATAACTTGTTATTCTCACCCACAGTCTTTTTTCAATCAGTGTTTGTCTACAGATCAAGTTACTGAAGAGCAGTATTTAGGGTTAACTAAATAGTAACAAGGCCCACTTCTGAGATAAAGTTACCCACGTTATGAGATATGGAATATTTTTTTTTTTTGAAGTGTGACCCATTTTAAGGACCCTTTCTGAGGAAAGCCACCGAATACCCAGTGTGCTGCGGTGCTTTCATGTTGGCTCCATCATTTATCTTTAATCACCAGCTTTGTAAAGCTGCTTATTTCAGTTCCTGCACTAGCAAAAATTCTCCTTCATCCACTTTGTGCTCCTCTATGATCCTCTTAAAGTAGCATACAGATGTCCTTGGAATTTTTAGGCTTGCAAAAATGACTTCTGAACCAGGCCTTTCCTTTCTAAATTGTGCCCCCTTGTGAAGAAATACGGTGGGTCTGTAGGAAGGGACACTGCAGCATGAGAGCAGAGCAGTGTGTGGCAGCCCCAGAAGTGTGCTTGGGAAGGGTTTGAGAGGCCTGTAATTAGAAATAATCCTCTTCTGTTTATATAATTTGTCTCAAAGGTTTTTTTTCCTATTAGTCTGTATATTTTCTGCTGGAATATAATTGTATTAGTAGCTTAGAGATGAGAAATCTCATGTGGGAAGACTTATTTACTTTTACTTACAGTGAGTTTACATCATGCCAGTGACCTTATTTTCTGTATTTATAAATACATTTTAGGAATTGCTTAATGGCTGGCATTGTAAATTAATTTTTTTCTATAAATTCATACAATACCAAGAGTCTGAGGCGATGCTTTCAGATAAATTTTGCTTTGCATCATTTCATTTGCAATAATGTAAACACAAACTCCAGTAGGTCCACAAAACTAAACATTAAATGTATCAGATTTTATTATCTGTGTGTCTGTGATCACACTGAAATGCTTATGGAGTTTTTACAAGGAACAGCTTTCCAGTGACTCTTGGGAAGTCTTGTAGGACTTGTAGGAGCTGCAGAGGTGAGGCAGCCCCATGTGAAATGCAGCGACGGGATTAAGATTTGGCAACACACTTCTTTTCTCTGCAGGCTCTTAGGCAGCCTCTGTGGACGGGAGCAGACTCTTCTTGTGTTGCTGAAAGCCAACCTGCAGTTTCTGCTTGTGTTGGCTTGTATCAGTTTCTATACAGTTTTGTTGTTTTTCCTGCCGGTTGATAGGATGTGGATATGGTGAAACACAAGGGGAAAAGGTATGGATCATGTAATATAAAATGTTAAAAAGTTTTTCTTACTGCAGGGATAATAGGAAAGCTTTCCTTTGTCAGAAAGAAGAATGTAGTGCTGGAAAAAAATATATTCTTGCTTTATTAAGCAAGATATTTCTTTCTGGAACGAGTTTCTTTTCAGTCAATACTTACCCTGTAGATGTAAACCATTAGTAATTTTGAAAAGTCTGTGTTGTTTCCTTTTTATTTAAAATAGGCATACTGCATGTGAATGTTTACTAGCTTACTGTGTTTGATTGTAAAGCTACTTACAGAACTTTAGCAGATAAAGTTATAAATGTCTACTTTTTTGCTTAGTATTGGGTTCTAACTCTATAAATAAAGTAATGTAATTACTAATTACAGGCTTTTCTTGTTCTTACTTTGTTTTGATAAAATACTTAGATGCAGTTAATAAAATTGACATTAAATCCCCCATGAATTTCTGATTCTTACTGTGACCTGATGAAGAAATATTGCTTGTACAGCAAGGATTTCTAGAAAAAACTTGACATTTTTTAGTAAAGTATATTGAAATCATAAACGAAATGTGTAAGACTTGTTTTTTTTGAATATGCAGTAGAATATAAGTAAAAAAAATTCTGTAGCTATCACTTCACCCAGTGTAATCAATACAAAACTGTTCAGTAGAAATGCAGTCAGGAAGACATTTGATTATTATGTATGTTTTTATAAATGCTAAAAATACTGTTTTGTCTTATTTTCCCATCATGTGCATGTGAAGCTAAAATTACACTATCCACTAGTGAGGACAGAGAATTGTTTCCTTTTCTCAAACATATGTTGTACTTTTAAATAGTTTAAAAAACTTGGGAATTGTCTAATGTTTAAGTGTACTGGACTAATCTTTCAGTAAAGCAATATTTTTCGGGAATTTAAACTATGAACAGTGCTTCTCACTTGGTGCAAGCAATTTATTGTGTAGGTTGGTTAATGAGAGATCCAAGTACCTACTTGTAAAATAGAACACAATAATTTTCTTACTTTCACTTGAATAGCAGGAGTATTACCTTTCTGATACCACTGTTGTTTGGTTAACTTTATTATGTTCAAAGCAAATGACCTGGGAACATTATGGCAAAGCTTTGAGATTTTCAGTGAAGGGTCCAAATACCAATTTTTTCTTTGTGCTGCTACAAAATCATAACAAAAAGGTGAACTAAAGGTTGATACATCACAAATAATGTTAAGTCATATATACTGTGATAATGTCTGGCAGCATTAGGTTGTGGGACTTACTTTCCAAGAAACAGAATAAATGCATAGGAGGATAAAAGTTGCTGTTTTAAAGTGTGTACACAGTGATAAAAAAGGCAAGCTGTGGGATATAGAGATACGACATTTTACTAAATGACCATTTTGCTAAGTAGCGCATGAATATGGGCTTTTGCTGATATTAAGTCCAGGGCATCAATGCCCTGTAAATGAATAAAATACATAGTCAGCCAGTCAGAAGATTAAAAAAAGAATGGCTAGACAAAATTTCAGTCACACATTTGTCAAGCACATATTGCAGGTGCAGTTAGTGAGACCATTCTTAGTTTATAGAATTGTATTTGTTGCCATCTCTATTTGTTCTTACCTCTTTATTAATTTAGAGAGGGGTCGTGACTCTCAGCCAGTGTCTTTTTTCTGTCAGTCATTTTAATAAAACT
>VZTR01001436.1:51607-129665 GCA_013400775.1 Chaetops frenatus | reverse complement strand
GTACTGCTTACTGTGTGTATGTATTTTGAGGAAGGCTTTCTCCCTGCCTCTGCCCCCCATTCCCCAAGACAACACAGCATGCCTCCTATGTTATGAAGTACACTTTACCATGGCACTGTATCCTCTTATTTTCTAGGCAGTTTTTTTAAATACAGAACAATGTTTCAGCAGTCTAGGAATACTTTAAGGAACTTTTCTGTTACAAAAAGTAGCATCTCAACAGGCAAGCTATTATATTTAAGCACCATGTGAAAATATGTAGAGAGTAAGATACGAAGAAGTTATGGTATAGAGAACACTGTTCAGCCCTGCCATTCTTTCAGTTTTTGCTGAATTGCATCTATTTCACTGTGAATATGTGTGTTTATAGCTCCAGCTTTCTTGCTGATGAGTTGTCAAAACAGCCCTTTATTGCTATTTCTTGAGCACAAATGCAAACCTGCATCAAATGGCTGTGTTTCAGCAAAATCTTCAGGTGGTGGTAGTTCTTTTGCTTCTGTTAGTAAAGCTGCAGGCAGGCCAGGTGGCAAGTGCCATTGCTAAATCTGCTGTCAGTTCTGCTTGGTGGGGCAGTTGTTGGCTTGCAAAGCCACCTGAAAGGTGATGGTCAAATTCATCTCCAAAAGCTGTCGAGTATGAAGAAAGGCATCATGATATGAAACTCTTTATTTGATTTTATTTTATTTTAATCTGAGATGGCTGTTCATACTTAGAGAATGTTGCCTGTTAGCCAAAAATGTTGGATCATGAGAAGCTGGGAGAGGATCTGTGGGAATTTGTGAGTTTGATGTCAGCTTGCAAAACTGCCAGATAGTTGTTTTCATGTTTGCCACAGGGAGAAACTGCAATACAGTGTCATGACAAACAACAGATCAGAGAAGCTTGGGAGAGGTAGTTGTCCTGGTTTCAGGTAGGGTAGAGCTTTCTTCTTAGTAGCTGTTACAGTGCTCTGTTTTGGATTTGTAATGAGAATGGTGTTTCATCTCCTACTGGGCTGGACAGTCATCAATCTCTCACAAATTTCAGTGGTGCTACAATTTAGAAAAGCTTACAGTTGACTATTTGTATTCATCCACATCATCTGAAATGATAGCTTGGGAATGGAATTTAATTGACCACAGGTTTTATCATAAACCTTGCCCTACTTGTTCTTGTAAAATACCAGAACTCAGTAAGACACAGCCAAAAATTTCATCAGTACTCCTAGTGTGTGCTTCTTTGGTTACAGGCTGCTGAGTACCACCACCAGGAAGATAATATTCTAATAGTCCACGTGTCTGGCTTTTGTACTCCAAACACTGAAAAACACTTACCAAAATGTCCAATTTCTTGAAAGGATTTCTGAAGACCTCACCTGTTCGACTGCTAAAGTGAACAAGACTTGCCAGTGAACAGAGCTAAGAAACAGTCCTGACAGAGCAGACCTTTCAGCTGTTCACAGCATCCTCTTTGTCCAACACAGTAAAATCCCTTGGCTTTGAGCAACCCGTGCAACTGTTTGGGATATGGGCTCTGGCAGGTCCTCTTGAGAATGTCACATACACAGTAGGAAGAAAGACAAATGTATACACTCTTCTAGGAATAACAAAAAATGGATTCAGTGTTTAATTTATTTCAGTTCTTATAATTGATTCATAATCAGAAATTGTTACAAGAGATTCATATTTTAGAAAGACCTTGAATTAAAGATTTGTACTTTAGCAAAGATCTTGAAATGTCATGAACTAATCAATGTGGGCATGGTCATAACCAGAGTGAGATAAAGCTGAGAAAATCCAGTGTACTTCAGAAAATTAACTCTCAGCATTGCCTCTTTTTTTACTAATAAATGCTCCATTGTTATGCTGGAGTACCGTTTTGGAAGACATAAAACTGAAGTATTGACTAACTGTGCATTAATGCCTCATTCATGCAAGTTCACCTTGCATATTACTTTCTTTCTGCCAAAAGTGGGGTTTTTTTAATAGCAGACTGTGCTTGTATTCCATGCTATAGATATCCAAATTAAATGGTAGAATAAATACATGTAAAAGCAATTGGAATGGTCCTTGGTCATGACTTTCAAGAGATCACTGTTAGCGTCATTTGATCAATATTAGTAAGGGATTTCTTCTGAAAAATCTGCAGGGCCAAAATGAGGAATCACCATCAGAATTTCCTCATTTTAATGTAATTTTTCTTGGAACAGAACAAATTTGAAAAGAGCAGCATTTCCTGTTCTGTTAATTGTGTTTGGGGTTGCATGTTCTGTAAAAACTTTGTGTTTTCAAAGGAGGTATTTAAATGATCTTCAACACACTTCCTGGGAGTTGTTACTTGTTAATATACCATTCTACCTTACAGGCATTTAAAATTGGTTTAAAAGCATGCAACAAATGAAGGCAGGCTGCTATGAGCAGCTCTCCATCATAGAAATGCTCTGTAGGTGAAAAACCAGGAAGTCAGATGAAAACGTGTCGTACCAACTGAGCACACTCACACACCTCTTACATTGCAGTATTTCATCTTGATCATTCAGGATATCTTGATAGATGTGTTTAGAGAGTGTTTGGACAGGTGCAGTGAAGTATTAAAACCCCATTACACTCTATTTTCTCATGTTTTTGCAGTGTAGTAGCAATAAGCATAACTTTTCATGACTATTCTTTGCAATGAAATTCTTAGGTACACATATTCCTCATTCTTTTAATGAAGTTAGAGAAATTAAACATGCTTCCTAATAATGGAACATTTTGGTCTGTTCATAATTCCAGTTTCTGGGTTTCATAAGCACAGCAGCTGCTAGATGTTTGGCAGTATGATAACATGCCTCCAAGTTCTAAGCTAAATACCTGAGGCAGAAAAAATATGAAAAGAGAAACAAAAAAAGACTACGGTAAGAGATACATGTAAGTTTAAGTAAGAAATTACAATTATTTTTTATGAACAGCTATAGCTGATATTTCCAGTACAGCAGCACCCATGAACTCCAGCTTCATTTTTGGGAAGTATCTGTCATAAACTGGTCAATAAATGGCTGCAGTGTTTAGGTTTCTGCCATTTCTATGCAGTAAAGTTATAACAATGTCATGGAGAAAAGGACATATTGCAATTTGCAATTGCATGATTGTTAAAAAAAGATGCAAGAGAAAAAAATAAGCAATAGTTTCAAGGCCATCATAACTTTAATGTAAGAACATCACTTGTTCTTACAGTTATTTTTAAAAGTATTTTAATGTCTTGACAAAATATGTCTGTTGTCACTGTAGTAAAGTTTTATTGCTTGAAGGTTATCAATAAGTTAACTTGCAGATACCATTTTAAGTTACTAGATGCAAAACTGAGGGGCTTTTAAAAGTAAAGTTTTGATGATTTATTGCATACATTATTAAGAACTGAATAATCTGTTTTGTTTCCATGCATTTTCCAAATATAGACTTGGTTGTAAAGCTACAAGGATGGAATTCTGTCTGAATTAAATCTTTAGTGAGACTTAAAAGTGAAAGTGAGACTTTGTTTCTTGATGGGTACCTTTCAGTTTAGTGCTGCATTTTACTCCTTTTGGCTCACATTCATTTTTAATTACATTAGTCATTCTGTGGTAGTGTTATGGATCAATAGGATCTGGATTCTGCCAGGATGAGCTGCAAACCCTGGCTTGGAATAAACTTCTTTGTCTCCCAGGCAAGATCAAGTTTCTCCAGTTGTCTTGAGCAATCTCTCTGAAAGGTGGTTTCTCTTATCAGGTACCTGAGGGATTTGTTGCTATTCTGATTGTTTCAGTTCTTTTCAGGGCTTGATAAGTAAGGCCTTACACATTGCAAGTCTGTATTTCTTTGTAACCTCATCTGTGTGCTATAGAGGTAACACAGAACTTTAACACATCAAAACAAACAGAATTTGAAAATGTTATGTGACGTGCAGAGTCTTTGGAGACAGCTAGTGCCCCGAAGTCTACTTTACACAGAAGAGATTAACACCATTATGCTATGTGTAATCTCTCCAGCAAAACACTGTCGCCTATTTCTGTCAACAAATGGTTTCTTTGCTTTGGCAGCTAAAAGAAATTTTAGTTGTGTAGGCAACAGAACATGCCTTTATAAGTTGCAGAACCCAATTTTAAAAATATTTTGGATGGTAACTGCAGTTTTGAAGTTAAATTATATTCATTAACTAAATATTTTTTTAAACAAGCTAAAAAGACTAATTATATCTGCTGTGCATGACACACTCATAGTCCAAAGGCTTACTATTTCACAGTACACCTTTTGAAAAGGTACTTGCAGACAGTTAGCTAAATAAAAGGTCTACACACATCCCATCCAGGTAAGGCATGCTTTAGGAGCACATTTTCTTTCTGAACTAAGGTGATGATGTGTCTGTACTGACAGTCTAAAAGTCCATAAAACTGACAGATAGCAAAGAAAAGAAGATAAAGGTGCAGCTGTAATATTTCTAGAAACCTCAGACCAAATAGATTTTGGAAAATCTGCAGGCAGGGGGGAAAAAATATAGATGCCACAGCATTTCATGGTGTAGTGCATCACAGAAGCTATCTTTTAATGGAATTGAGTTATATATAACCATAGTCAACATATGACAGTTTCTTTTTTTTATGCTAATAAATATGTCTGTGACTTTTTTCAAATAATTTAATTACATTACTAGTTAATATGTAAATTATTATATTTTTAATATAAAACTTTACTGGTTTTCCCCAAACATGGTTAATACAAAAATTAAAGCTAAGATAACAAATATGTACTTAATATATTGGATTGTATTTGATTTGCTGCAATTTGTTTACGCAGATGAAGGGACTACATCATTGTTCACCTCTTCTGTCCGTGGAGGGTCAGATCCCCCATGGAGCAGGGAGTTGGATCCCTCCTCACTTACATGGCAGGGCAAAGGGCAGTGTCAGGGCAGAAGCAGAGGGTGTGAGATCCCCGGATCCGTGGCTGGGCACGTGTGTGTCCCGTGGGCAGGGAGCCGGTGCCTCTGGCATGGGGCGTGCACAGGCTGTGCAAACAGCTTCTTATCGCTTGACTGAGCACACGTGTGCTTGCTTTGCAGGACCGGCTGCAGTTTCTGCCATCTTGATGGATAGCTGTATTTTGTTTATGTGTGGGAAAGGGTGGCAACAAGACACAAGGCGCTAATTGAAAAGAAGTGTCACGAAGCCATCAGCTTGCTTATTCTGCACATCTAAGACTGGTGGGGAATAACCTCATGAAAATTGTCTCAGCACCTGTCCCGGTGACAGTTATGCTGACCTTTCCCTGTGTTAATTTTTAGTTTACACTTTGTAATTAAGAAGCACAGATCATTGAAAAAAATTATTAATGTTAATCAGTAAGTCAGCATACAAGAATGCAAAGAATCAAGTCTCCCCTTGTATACTACATGAAGAGATTTCTTCCAGATTCTTGCTTTGATCATTAGACTCTTTTAAATAAGCAAACATTACTTAGTTGCTATGCCACAGACTGAAGTTCATTAGTGTGTTATCACAAATATTGGAAAAAGAGTACTAAACCAATATAAGATAGAGGACCTGTGCGTAGGCTGGAAGTAATGCAATAAATGTGACACCAGAACATTTTGAAAGAGGGTTCAGAGTGATTAAAACCATTTCTGTTTGCAAAACCCCACCCACTCAGCAAGAAAAAGTGCCAACCCTGAGTTGATCTAGTTTTTCTGCTACTGATAGCTTTAAGATTTTCTGGAAGTACAACAGATGAAATAGTGTTATTAGCAATTTTGTGCATATTCTGTATTTTAAATGTGGGTGAAGTATATTGATGTGGAGTTTTTTTAGTCTAATGGTTATCTTTAAAATGCTTTTAAACATAGATTGAGAGCCAGAATGACATCTTACTTAAATATGCTGTTTGGGAGCCTAACTCAAAATCCTAACAAACCAGTTTTGGATAAGTAGATGCTGCAGGTCGTTGAACTTCACAAGAAGTCATGGTCATTTGGAATTGTTTTATATGCAGTGTGTTATCCTAAGCAAATGAACTAACAGTCCGTGTTTTTGCATTCTCCACAGATCTTCAGTACAGTGAGAGAAGAAGAGGAAGGAGCAGAAGATATTTTTGAATATATTCCTCATCTTCAGAGAAAGCTCCCAACATTTGTTACAGACTGTATATGCAAAGGAGATAATTTTTGTATAAAACCATGTGTAACAGGTGCTTACTGTCAATATCGTGCCACTTTACAGAGGACTTCACTCTCTAACTATATAACTGGGGCTTTACTAGAAGCAACTACATCATTAGGAGCAAGAAGTGGTCTTTTAAATATCTTCGGAGGATCAACTGGAAGAACAATGCTTAAAGGTAATGAAGGTTTTTTTTTTATCTCTATCCACTTCAAGTATAGGATGCGTTGCAAAATTATCATTATTATATACTATTCTATAGTTTATATACTCATCCCTGAAGTTAACAGATAAAAAATATTTTATGTTTTTGAATATCTTCCTTTGCAGTGGTTATGTGTCATAATGACTGGCTATCTTAGTTTAATAAAGAGAAAATGCAGCTAAACTGAAAATAATCTTATTACAAAACAAACACCTTTTCAGGTTTTTTTTGTTGTTGGAATCTTTTCTGTCTGCATCCAAATTTAATGCCTAAGCATTGTTTTTATGGTGTTCCTATGTGTATTATTTCTCATTTACCAAGTGCTCCTGCTCATGGGCTGACTTGGTTCAGAACTGGAGCTGTCAGCATAGAACTATGTTGTGAAGCATGTACATTTCATTACTAATTTATTGTTGGTCTTCTCCCGAGTCTGTCATCTTTCTAGTATTGGATCATTTCAAATAACGTGGGTATTGTATGTATGGAAAGTGTCTATTGGAAAATGGATGTTGCATACTAAACTTCCATGGTGATCATCTTTGTATGTAATAATATCCTTAATGTGGTTTAGTTTAGTCAGTTTTAGAAGTTAAACAAAGCCTTCCTGGTACAAATTCTGTGCTTTAAAATATGGTTTTGTACAGAATAGTACCTACATTATTGATTAATTTTTAATTAATGCCTAGAATATTTCATAAGTTACTCAAGCATTTAGAGATTTATCATTGTCTGATAAACTATAAGAAAAGTTTGGAGAACCTTTTCTGGATTAGAAGGCATTCCACTACTTCTCTTTCAAAATGTTTGCAATTTTTGGAGACAAAGTTCAGCACTCTCTTGCACAGTATGTTTAAAGAGGATCCCATTACTTCAATGGAGAGTGCCTTCATGATTCAAAAGGAAGACTTCTCAAAAAATTATACTCTCTTTAGTTAGGGCTTTTATGTAATATCTACCCAGGAAATAGAGATCCTGGAAACAGCAACTCCCTAATAGCTGGGATAGCCTCCTGGGTTTGTGTTTCTCTAGCACCAAACACTTTGTGAGTTCTTTGTGTTCAGTCCTTCAGGGGTTACTTAGTGACCTGAGCACTGAACCTTGCAGTCACAAGCAGTCCAGCTCCAGGGAATACTGTTCTAAGGTTTTGCTTGGTAGCTAAGGACCTTAAATGCTCTGAGTCCCTAGGGCTAGGATGGTTCTGTGGGCAGATCAGCCAGTGCCGTTAGTTCCACAGAAAGCTTCCAAGCATACCAGACCTCCTAAGCCAGAATTCCCAGTCACGTGGATCTGGGACTGGGAGCTTTCAGAAGCTCATGTAGGGCCTGCTGTGTAGCAGAGCCTTGGGCCTGGAGCGGGCCCTGCTCTCAGATGGCTCTCGGCGCTGTCAGGCTCCCGACTGAGGGGCTGCCGCTGCGCTCCCGGTAGCACAGTCTCAGAGCGGACTCCCGGGAACCACAGATGCCTGGAGTTCCCACAGCTGGCCAGTGACATTCACATCCTCGTCAGCATCTTTGTTCCTAGAGAGAACATAATTTTCACGTTTGAACGCTGAAGACATTTAGGCTGCGCTGTTTTAGTAGCTCTGTATGTAACTCAGGGTTGATGGTTAGTAAAAAGTTTTGAGTGTGTCTTTCAATGGGATTTGGATTGAAGCCAGTTTTTTTTTTTTCCTGCAGAAAGGAAATCCTGCTTCTCAGCCTGTTCTGTTTCTTACAAATTGATTGTTACAGAAGTTTGCTCGTAGTTGTGAATGGGCCAGAACTTTCACTCGAATCATATTTGAAGGGCCAGTCATTGTCAGAGTCCATATGGTGTTGACATTTTTATGCAAAAAGTGAAAAAAAAAATTGTATGTCTTCCCTAAAGAAGGAACTAGAGTGTGTGAAAATGTTTGTACTTTACATTTGATAGAGTTATCATTTGAAAGAAACATGTACTCTTTCCCCCACCCCAATTTAATTTTGTTTGTAATCTAAGATAAAGGGAAGGAAATTTAGAAAGAGGTGTCTGAAGATGGAGCAGACTGCAAACATTTTGTATCAGTATTCTTTTCACTTTAGCATCTTCTAAAATGGATGAGTCTGATGCCACTCTCTGTGATATAAACTGAACTACATCTTCCAGAGAAAGCTCGACAGGACTTGCTAAACAGACAAGAGCAGGTTTTGACCAAGAACATAAGGGAACTAATTTGTCATGAATGTGGAGGCAGACTGCATTGATCTTAAGAAAACCTACTTCATTCATCCCACAGAATTTAGTGATTATTCTTTTCTTGTAATCAGACTTTACCACCTGCAAGACTGCACAGCAAACAGGTACCCGAGTCTCTGTGGCTTTTCCCACTGCTATTTCTTGTACCCTTTGAACAAAGAGTATTGTTACAATATTGGGAAAATTCCAGGATCCCTGAAGTTGGGGCAGTTGTTTGATAGCTATATGTCAGAGTCATGGGTGATAACAAGCTTGATGTACATAGATTTAGAAAGGCCAGCATAACTTAGATGGTGGGTTATATGTGTGTGTGTATGTTTAAGCCCAAAGGTTAAGACCGTTTAGAATGAGAAGTAAAGCCAAATGAGCTGAAATTAAGACCTGAAAAGACAAAATTGTCTTAGGCTGACAATCTGTGGTAAGATGCGTCAGGCAATGCACTGTAGGAGAGGAAATCAAATACGGGAGATAGGTCAGTCTGAATGTAGATAATGTGGCCTGAGACAAGGATGTGAGTCAGGAGACAAGGATTTCATGCCTGCTGTGTTGCCTCCAAGATGTAGGTCAGGAACAAGTGCATATCATCTGGTTAGGAACAGAAAGTAGAGTGACATGGCAGGGAGCACAGATCAAGGCTGACATGTCAGGAAGGAGGAGAAAGATTTTGGAGGACAGCTGTAAGTCTGGGGACACGTAGGATTGTCTGGAGCTGGCTACGATGATTGTCCCTGCAAACTGGCAGAAGGGAAAGATGACTGAGGTCAGTCTCCTGGACCTGTCACACTCCGGACCTGTCACCCTCTGGCCAGGCCTGGTTGCAGCCAGATTGGTCACACCAAGGGCAGTGGGAGAAGGACTTAAGGAGTATCCTTAACAACATTAATTTAACAAAAACTTCCTTTAATCCAACATGTTTAATATATTATAGGCACAAATATGAGTTCTGCCAGCATAGCTTGTCTTGTCCTCTTTCCGGGTTCAGTAAGGTGTATTACTGCAAGAAAGACACATAACTGAACCAGGCAGAAGATTGAAGTTAAGCAGTGTAAGTAATCTTATTAACAGAATTTAAAATATTTTCATCAGTAAAATTGCACCTTTGGATGTAATAGGTATCATATTTCAGGTACATGTCTGTATGGATCTGGATATCCTAACCTGTGTACAGGGCTAAGCCATTACGAAACAGAACTGAGTTTCAGATGATTTGTGATAGATTTTGGTTCCAATAATACTGTGTGACAGCTTTGTACACTGATGATCCTTTAACCTGTGTATCTGACTCTCAGCTTACAGCAATATTTTTGTTGGGAGTCTATAGATGTTTTTTCCACCACAAGAAAAAAAAAGAGTTTAAATACATAGAATGAGTCTGTGTTCTTAGAGGTTTGTTGTGAGGAAGGTAATAAAGGTCATGCTAATATCTGTGGATGAAGGCTGAGAGAGCAGAAGTTTGTGCAAAGTGATGTTAGTTTTAAAATCAAATTTATTATTTTTTATGACGACTACTCTTCAGAAAAAAATTGAAATGGGATTCTGAGTACAGATAGTTAATCCCTGAGCTACTTATTATTGTTTATTATTTCAAAGGTCTGAACATTTGTTTGAGTGGACCTTGTAAAAGTAGTGTCCATGGGAACTTTCAAAGTGTAGGATGGAACTTTTTCGGTATGTTTTTATTAGAATGTCAGTCATGAACAGAAAACCCCAAGGACTCAAGCATCAAGATGACTCAAAAGTCACCTCTTGAAGCTTTGGGTTTTGGGAAACGAACTAGGAGAGAAAATCAAGTTTTTTAGGATAATTCTGTTTTATTTCTATCCAGATGCAGGTTTTTTTTCTTAAATTCTAAGAAATGCTGCACAGTTTGCTTAGCAGATCAAAGACGTTGTTCTTTTTCTTTGGGTTTTCAGATATTTGCTTTTATAACTAGTGAAAAATACTTTAGTATTGACCCTGTAATGATGAGAAATGTTTAAATTGATTGTTCATTTTGTATATCTGTAGTGAGATAGCATTAATAAAATAGATATTTGTAAATAAAATTAATTTTAAAGTTTTCTCTTGCATTTCCATGGGCATCCTTATGTTATCATATTTAACATTAACTTTTTTAAAATCTAAGTTTCCAGCTAGAAGTTGGAAACAACACTAAATTGTCATTCTTCCAATTAAGAAAGAATAAGCTTGTGTTGTCAATGAGAAAATAATGGTGTGTTGGGCAGGTCCCATGGTCGTTCCTTCAGCAGAGATTTTTCAGACAAGACGTATATTCCCCGTATAAACAAAGTGTCTCTGAGTGTACTGCTCGCATTCCAGTTCTGCACAGACCTCTCTCAGACTTCCTGGGGAAATGGAGAAAGCTTTCTTGTGGCAGTGTATTGGTTTTCAGTCTTGTGTACTCTAGCAAATTTCATAACTAACTTTTCAGTGATGCAGTCCTGCTGCTTGTAGAAGTGGTGTAAACTGTGTGTAGACAAGGGTGAGGTTAGAACGAAGAAAAGAAGTGACAGGAGTGCCAGAGCCAGATGCTGACTGTTGGGATGAAGGCAGGGATTTGACTTCTACTTACTTTCTGATCATAGATGCAATGCTGTCTTTTTAATTCCCTCTATTTGTAATTTCTTCATGGTTAATGACATTTCTGGAAGCCTCAGGGAGTTTTTCCTCTACTTTGCCTCTCAAAGAAACTTTTTTGGATGGTTGCCTAAGTCATAGCACTTTGTCCCATTAAAGTTAATGCTATTGCCTTTTACTAGAGTTGTTAGTGCAGAGAGCATAATAGCTGTAAAGGTAGGGCATTTGCTAATAAAGAAACCCACATTGTGGTTTTTGTAATGCTTCAGATGAAGTTTCCTAAAACAAACGTAATTCCATTTATTACTTTTGGCCTGTTTAAACAACATTGATATAAATATAACTTGTACAAAAGCCTGAGTGTAGGGTAACTTATTTCTTAATATATTTTAAGACAAAAATCCAGCAGAATTAAAATCATTCTTGTTTATAACTCTCCTGTCAAAATCAAATGCTTTTAGTCTTAGCAGGATGTATGCTCATCCTTAATTTCTAAACTTCCTTCCATTTGAATCCTAGTGTTCCAGCTTTTATCTGGGGAGGTGGGAAACCTGACCTTTCAGTGAGCCAGCCAAATGCATGTCTTCTTCGTGGCTTACACAAGGCATGTCAGTAATGCATTTTGCCACAGTTTGTAGCTTTAAACTGAGCAGCTGTTGCCTGACTTTTAGTTTGGACAAGTGCAGCGTGCAGACTTTTTGTGGTACTGGAAGTACCTGCTCTTCTGGCATTTTAGGAGGAACCTAAGATTCAATGAAAGGCACATTTGCTGGTAAGATTTGCCCTTCTGTAGTACCCAGTTCTGATTATATGCAGGGAATTCGAAGTGATAGCTTTATTTCCAGAGAAGTCATTTGGGTGACCGTTTTCTAATCTCATGTTAGATCTGTAATGGCTGCATTTAATAATAGTGTTGTAAGGATAAAAAGCTTTTTCTAGGTTGAAAATGAAGTAAGGATTTCATATAAGGAATATGAAATAATGCCGTAACTGTGTATTTTGTATTTCAACTTGTTTGAAATGGAATGCAATATTTCAAGTAATTTAGGCAAATTGCTTTGCATTTATTTGGTTCACATTGCAACTATTTCAATATTAAATTATGTTGTGGGACATTCCTTTGTTTCTTATTCTACAAAAAACAAGTGTCTGTTACAAAATTGCTGGACAAAATATGAATTTAAGTACTTTAAAAAGTACTAGAACAAGGTAAGTATTTTTTTCCTAAAGTATATAAATTACTCAAATGTTACACGTTAGTAACAGGTTTTTGAATGTAAATGCATTACTTCTTTTTTCTTTAGCGAGCTTTTCTTCCAGAATCTTCAGTATACAAGTTTATAACTAGCAATCAATTTTGTTTCATGGTTGCTTGAGGGAGTTTACTTTTTTTTTTCCCTTTCTGAATGACATGTATGCATAGCAGCATGTAAAAGCAATGTTTTGCTACTAACTGGCCATAAAGAAACACCTCTATTTGCATGGTTTTTAAATGTGGCATCTTTAACTTGAATGAAGGTTCATAATATTTTACTCTGTGAAAGAAATGTCTTTTCTGTGCTAACTCTCCCATTTCCCTAATCTGGCTGTTAGCTAAAGGCTATGACAAACATTCACCATTCCAAGTGATAGTACCCTATTGCAATAGGAAGGTTGTCTTTGTTGTCAACACTGTTATTCTCACCTCAATGTTTTAGACAGCACAGAAAAAAGTGCCCTAATATCAAGTGTATCTGTATTAATTACAAAACAGTGGTGGTTTTGATGTCTTTATTCAGTCAGCGAAAAGAAATCTGAGATACCTAGAAGTATTACAAGAAAGGAAGTGAAAATTATTCTAGTTAATTTCAACTCAGACCCTGCCTTTTGGCTGTTTTGTAATGTTTTTAGCTTTGAATTGAGGCAGAATGGTGTAAGCATTTTTCTAAAAATTAAGCTGATATGAGGATTTTTTTCTTAGGACATAACTGGTTTAGTTTTTATTTAAGAGGCTTCATATTGACATAGCTTTCAAATATTTAAGTATTTGCTTTTCAAATACTAGTTATGTATATAAAAGCAATGCTACATATTTTAGTCATTCTGAAATAAGTAATTTGCCAGGAAGATTTATCAATCTGAAATTGAAAATATTTCAAAGCAACAGTAGAAGAACTAGGATAAAATTTGATACTAGAAGTACTTTTAATTTTTGATATGCAGTTCTGTAATTGCCATGAAATAGGATTCAAATCATATAGTTCATATCTACCCCATAGGTTCAGGATTTTTGACTATAAAACCTCCTAATAGTTACTATGAAACCTTTTAAATATGCATTAAGCACAAAAAAAAAGAAGAAGTGCTGCTTCAGTTACAGGTTGTCTTGAATATGGTGGTGGGATTTGCATACAAGTGCAGTGTTTGGGAGAAAAATCTTCAGGTATTTTCCGTAACCATATATAGAATGAATTGCTCTAAAAAAGACATCAAGGAAAAACAAAAATACATTTAGAATTCTTGTTTGCAAAGATAGAACTAGAACTGTGTCAGTAACTAGGATTTCTGTTTGCTTCCAAACCCCCAGAATATTATACATTCTTTTGTTCAAAAGAAACAGACAAATCCTTCAAAAGTCAAAACTTTTTTGAACATCAAATATTGGAAAAATATTTCAGAAAGCTTGAGAAGGAAAAAAAAGGTTTAGTGATTCCATGGGTGATGACAAATTAGAAACATCAAATTTGAAAACAGGAGGGCAGTAACAGCGTGGTTTTTTGGAAAGTAAGAAAGCTCATAGAATTGCAAGGCCTAATGTCAGTGGAGACAGTTAGCTGGTCTGACATCCTTCCAAGTTGTCTCTATTCTAAACTCAGTAGTCGAAAGGCAGCTGTGCTACAGCCTTCTGAAGAAGCCTGAGAATTATCATCCACGTGCAAAGCTTTTCCCACTGGTCACTGACGCTCCAAGACAAAGAAGGGTGGCACTTCTAGTTTGAGTTTGTCTGTCATCAAGGACCAGCCATTTGTTCCAGTTATGCATTTTTTCTGCTGCATTTAATTATTTAAAATTTGATCTATTTCCTCTGTTGGGCGGTGCTTACATATCTACTACAGTCAAGTCTCCTCTCAATTTCACTTTGTTGAACTAAAGTTATGCATTTCTGATCTAAATCTCCTTCTCTGGGTCTCACTATTCAAGCCTGAAATAATTTTATAGCTTTCGTTGCATGCTTTGTGGTTTGTCTGTGTCTTTAAAAAATACAGAAAAGATAACTGTGTATTTTTGGTTTCAGACATGATCTATGAAGGGAGACCTGTTTTTGCCGCCACCACCACCTCCTAGAAGGTCACAGAAAACATTTAGTTTTAGGGTCCCATCTTAATTCTTCAGAACTGTTAACTTTAGGGAAGCAAAACTCCTTTTCATACACAGGATTTGCAATTTTTATGTCTACAATACTTCCTATTTACAATAGATCTATTATGTGTACACTAACTTGATTACTTGCTTTTCTATTAACGTCAGGTTTGTAAGGGAAAATGCTTAACTGCCATGTAACAGTCCTGGAATGATTTGGGTTGGAAGGGGCTGTGCTGGTCTTAAAGACAAATGTGCTTTATTTTCCCATTTGTTTTTTTTTCTTGCTATATAAACAATATTGTTGACACGGTTGGTCCTAACTCCATTTAAAACCTTAACTGCAGTGCAGGTAGCAGTAGTACCACAAGGAAAGAAGAGAAGTGTTAATTTTTGCTATGTACTTCTAGAGAAGGAACTAATTGTATTTGAAGTCTTCAGGTTAAGGGGGATTTCTTAAAATCTGAGGAAGGTACTAGTTTTGAGTTTGTTTTCAGATGGTAAAATCCCTAGCTTTGAAAGTTTTCATGTTAGGAAAGGACTGCAAACACCCTTTCTTGTATAATCTGCTAAAGCTTAATGACAAAGACTCAATTCATTAAGGAGTCTTGTGACTGTGTAGAACAGCTTTTATGTAGCAAGTGTATTAATCCTGTGAAAGCCAAATGTAATAAATACTTTCATTTTTTTTACAAGATAGCTAGTTCCAGCAGTGTAATTCATATAGCTATCCTCTGTTTGCTTGAACACAGCCTTGTATAAATGTATCTTTGTTAATTTACTTTATTATGCCCAAATGACATAAACTAAGCAAAAATAATTATAGAAAATAATTGCTTAGATAGCTGCTTATAGCTGGGTTTAATCTCAGCAGAACTATAGCAATTTACTAGTGAAGTTGTAAAAAAGCTTGCAAGGATAAATAAGTACTTAGAGCATTTATATTTGAGGTAGGAAGAAGTAAGTAATATTGAGGCAAGTCATAGATGTTGAGATTGTTTAGATATCTACTATGAAGTTAAGGTTGATTTAATACTTTGTGTAGTCTATTGTCTTACTTCTTTTGGCTTCCAGACATGTGCCTGCCCTGTTCTCTGCTGTCTGCTGTATTCCACTAATCCCTCTCTGGCTTAAACTCCTGCATCTTAGAACAAGTTTCAGTTCTAAGGCTAAATCACACAGGCTCCCCCACTCTCATTTAAAAACATAGGAAAGAAAGAATTAAAATTTTATCAGCTTTGACTTCTTGGCAGTTCTTGTTATAGTGATGAGTATTTTTCATTAAGCTACATAATATTTTTGCTGACACATTACTGCAGATTCTTTTTTGGACTGCAGAGTTTTATTAAGCGTATCAGCATTTCCACTGGTAGCTCACCTGGCCCTGCCTGTACTGCCTGGCAGTCGTGGCTCTTCCTGAAGTGGTGAGGTAGCCCATGATGCCATTGGTCCTTCAGTTCTTGGTACAGCCACTGAAAGTGTGTGACTGTGCATTTGATGTGTTCTGTATGTCAGTGGAAGGACTTTGATCATATTGACCCGAGTTTTGCTGTATATTTCTCTTTTCCTCTTTAAATTCCCTCATAGCATCCTTTGAGTTGTGCTTTGGCACAGCCTTTGTGATTTCAGAAACCTTGCTAAGAATATCTGGCTCATAGCAATAGTTTCTTAAAAGAAAAACTGGCATGATATAATACTTATGTAACATCACAAACATGACTTACTATGATGGGAAGTTGTAAATTCATGTTAATCCTTTATAAAAATAGCACATTAATTTTCCTTAGCTTCCCATCAGCTTCCTCATGAGAAAAAACAGCTTATTAAGGATGCAGGCTGTTAGAACCCTTTTGAAAATTTTCTGGTAATTGGCATCATTAGATGTTTGTATTGAAAGATACCTTTCAAAATTACCTTTTAAAATTTGGAAATTGTGTTCTAGAATAAGGAATAACTTCTTCCCTTTAATTCTGTAAACTCATTACGGAATCTTTTTCTTTACTCAGTAAATTTAGCAATGGTAATTGGACTTTGCCAAACAGGTGTTGTAGTACACTGGAAACTTGCATTCAATTTGAGAATTAGTAAAAAATGTGAGACTAGGGCTGACTAAGAGGATTGCTGCTATTCTAGGTAGAGAGATTGGTTTTATTTTTCCTGGATTACGAGAGGAAGTAGTTTACAGAAGAAAAGAGCTGAATTACTTGTCTGAAAAAAAAGAAGAAAACATCTGTATGGCAATAATTTTATTTTATTCCTCTGTAGTTACAGACTTCGTTTTTTCAGGCTGGCTTCCTAAGCTGTATTTTAACCCTACAGGAAAAATGCTAATTTGACATTTTGTACATTTACAGTACATATTCACCAATAAGCTTGAGAAAAGACTGGGGGAAGAGAAAAAGAATATAAACTAATCCACCCTAAAATAGAAAAGAAACATGTATTAGGGAAGCCATCTGTACTTTGCCTGCATGGATCTTTTGCATGTTGTGCATTGTAGTTTTTATCCATGAAGTGCTCTCCAGGTGAATTTGGCTACTTGCATTGGCAGACTCCTCCAGAGGTTCCCACAGCTTTCATCTGATGTGTGTCTCTAATTGCTTGTTTCTGCAATATTGCAGAATCTGTGCGGAGGAAACATCTTCTATTACTACAAATTCTTTCTTCTTCCTTTAAAGTATCTGTTAAGTAACATATTTTTTGTCTTGAGAGCACTCAACCCATGATACTTAGCCCATAATACTGTATTTCTCAGAAATGGCTTTTAGTACTAGCTTTGAAGGTAGTCCGCTTTTAATTCCAATCACAAGAAAAAAATGTAAATAATACAAAGAATACAAAGTCCAAAATAGCTCAGTTGGAAGGGACCTTCAGATCATTTATTCCAACTGCAGTAGCTAGCCTTAATTCTTTTAAATTAAAATTTAAGAGATTGTGCTTGTTTTTATCTGGGAATACACAAAGGGATTACAGCAAAGACGTGGGCTGTGATTTTACCTCTGTGTTTCTGTGCAGTGTAAACAGGCCACAGACGAAATGCTACTTTGGATGCAGACACATAAGGAGGAGTAGCACAGCTCTGGCTGCATTGGGTAGGGTGGAGGTAGCTGACCACCGTGACAGTGCTCTGCAGGACATGTGAGCAGAGCCGTGGTTTGCTGCACAGCATTCCCAGTGGCTGCAGGTTGGGTCACCATCAATTAATGACATATTCATTTTCACATCTTATACATCCCCCTCTCTTTCTGAGCAGTTTCAGTGAATACTTTTTTAGTATGTCTTAAAATATTTTTAAGCCATTTCTTTAATAATGAAGTACAAGTGCTGAATGGTTGTGAATTATGAGTATTAGCTTTGCCCTTCACCCTGTTACGTAATCCATCAATTTATTTCCAGTTCATAATTTTTCTCCTTTTTTGGCATCTTTTTCAATTAGTGGTTCACTCATTTATTCTTGTGTGAGACAATCTTTTTATATTCTCCTATACATTGTGAATTTTGAACTAGGAAGTAGAATTAGTGCAGCACCATAGAATTAATTCGCTGTTCTTATTAAGTCTTGAAGTATCTTTATAAATGATGGTACCGTCTTTAACAGCACTTTGAAAGGCCATATTGTTCTTGTTAGGTTCTTCCTGCTGTACACTGCTCATACAGACAATATAAAAATATTATCACAATAGTTTTGTGGTGTTGCATTACAGGTTTTTGATGGATGCCTTAATAAATCATGCTGTTTTCTCTGATGTGTCTTAGGGCATTTCTATGAGTATGTTTTTGTTTAAATACAGTTATATTTCTTGGATTTTTTTTTTTGTTAGAAATCTAAAAATTTTGGATATCAAATTAAATTATAGCTGCTGCAATAGATCTCCTATTCACAAAATGTTATCATCATCAGGGATATTCAGAGCACACAGTAGAGTCAGTAATCAAATCCTCACCAAAATTAAGTGGCAAAGGTGTAGATTCTGTAGGTGCTTCAGTTCTGTAGAGGTTGAATTTATATTATTCAAAGTGTAATATAAAATAAGTGAAAAAGATTCCTTAGCAGATCATAGAAAGGTACTTTGTACACAGGTGCACAGTCAACAGTATCTGCTGTTAGTGGTTCTATTCTCTATCCATTTTCTGTAAAATGATTATGTAGAGCACAGGTTTCAAACTAGTATTAGGAACAGATTCTGTTTAGGTAACTGCTGAAAGCAGGCCCGAATGGTGAAAACCCTGGACTGATCAAACATTTTTCAAGTATATTCTGTTCCTTTAAAATTATTTCACTGCTAAGCTTCGGGGCTTAAATGGGGAACATCTAATCAAGTGTTGTTGGTTTTACTGGATGTGGCTTGGATTAATTTTGTTCCAATAATCAGTAAGAACAATAACCAAAACACCTTATGCAGCAGATTTGCCTGCCCTTTGGTCTATGTGGAAAATCTGGTAGCGTGTCTCATGCGCTGGACTGTCTTTCCTTTGAAGATTCAAAAAGCAAGAATAGTGAGTTGTAAGTGTTGTACACTTCCAGATCTTACTGGATTCTGATGTTATTCTTTGACATAATTATACCTAAAATTAAGTTCTCAGATTGGAATCTAGTGTTCATCTTGTACTGCTAACGCCAATGGCAATTTTAGTATTTGCTTCACTTGGTATGACACTGAAGCCATAGGGGAAACATTCTTACTGTTTTTATCTTAAAAGACAATATTTAATGACTGTGTTCCAAATCGAAACAGTTTTCATTTGAATAGTTATTTGAACTTAGACATTCCTGTGCAGTATTTGGGAAACTGGACCAGATGGGAGCAGGCCATTCCTCTTTCCCACCTATCTTTGAAGGGTCACTGTCACATATAATCTGGTCTTCAGGATCAGACCAAAGTAAGGAAGATGATGCTTTTTACAAAATGTGTTTCTGAGAATCTTAACGCTAAAAATGAGTTTTAATTTGTGTTTGTGGTAATTTTTAAAAATTGTGCAGCCAAGTTGCCAACTTCAACCGATCATTAATTGCATCCAGGGCTTTCTGATGTCAAAGTCCAGTGCACTTGGGCTGAAAAGGAATGCCTCAAGGCTGAGGCTCTGAAACACTGAAAATGCCTGTTGGTGCAGTTTTACAGTTATTTACATTATGAAAGCTATATTTTGCTGCAGCTACAGTTTGTATAGTCTTTGAAAAATTAAAAAGTTGCTAAAACAACAAGAAAAAAAAAATCAGTACCATAAGCCCTTGCTTTAATGGGTACCTAACTTTATATACATATTATTTTTAACATCCTTCTTTTCCATAGGTGTGTGTGTATATATATTCTCAAAACACATTTTTCTTTGCATTTTTCCCCATTCTCACTGATTTATGACAGAGCTCTTTCATTCTTAAAATTGAAAAGCTTCTGCTTTACATAAATGGAAAAAAATAGAAATAACATTAATTTTTGTTGTCTTGATCAAAATGCTCAAGAACCTGACCTGAGATTCCTGCATTCTGTCTAGCCACTGGATGCTCCATTGCAGCATTAACTCAAAGTAGTATGCATTTTAATTTAATTTTTAACAGCAGCTCCTGCTTTTATTTTGGACATGCTTTGTATCAGTTTTGGGGGGTATGGTTAAAGCTTGAGTTCTGCTTTAACTCAAGCAGTAACTAGTTCATTTTGCAGTGAGAATTGTACAGTTCTTTTTCTACAACACTCCTTTCTTCCAAAGTAAACACATAAATCCTCCCTTTTGACCATTTTGTTCTTATGGGCTGGAATTTATCTGGTAATTACATGTACATTTGTTTAGCATTTGAACTTAACATCCCACATGGTATGGTGTATTTATATCCAGGATCTTGAAAGGTCTTGAATATAGATGCTGCACAGAGAGCCCTCCTGCTGGTGTGTCGCTCAAGTCAAAATCCTGTTAGTCTACCACTGCAACAGCCTTTAGTAGAAAGATTTATGAAATTTATGTGAAAGTGGAATATTTCTGAAATCGTTCAGGAGTTTTGCAGAGGAGGGGGTTCATTAGATGGGATTTCATTGCAGGAAAATAATGAAAAGTCTGGAAACACTTAAATAGCAAGTGTGGTGGTGTCCTACTAACCTCTTTCCAGCCTTTTCACATATCTTTTACACTGTGATTTAAAGGTGTAGATTTTGAAGGTCAGTCATTATTGCCCAGAATCCCTTCACCCAACCTTCCTGGTGATAGTTCCCTCTGAAGCAGTGAAATCTTGTGTCTGGTCTTGCACGGTGCATGCAGCAGCGTGCCACAGTGAGACAGATGGCGTGTTGGTATCAAACAGCTTTTGAGAGCTAATTTTCAACCAGCCAACCAGACATTCTCAGTCTATCTACCAAATTATAATTAAACCTTCTTCTGACAGATGTTCTGAAATCAGGATGTAGCTTCGTGGGTTACAGCAGTAGGTGAAGGTCCCCTACAATAGCAGGTTGCAGGTGGCTCATTGCAGTACATGTAGACTGGAAGCAATAAAGCTGCTTTCTGACTAAACATGTGGATGGTGGATCTCTTCAGACTTCTGGCTGTACACACTGCTGATTCATCTCTCTATAATATCTATTTCCATGTTCAGCCTAACGCTATACAACACAGCGTTTACAACCCTTTATACATGATGTGTCCATTTGCTACACTGTTAGCCTTGTTACAGCACTGCCTTCAAAGCCTGTTATTTCAGGTACAGAAGAAATGTTTGCTGGCTGGGGTTAACACACAAAAATCACATTGATTCTTACGCAGGTATTCTGGAGCCCTTGCTAGTTATACTTTTCTGCATGAGGATGCAGTCCCAGCTCTTTGCTAGCTGCCCTGAAAATGGAAAGGAATTGGAAAATCAGCATCAAGTTGGATAAATTTTGTCCTGAGACCTGCTGATTTTTTAAAATCAAAATTACTGTTACACTGCTACTCGTTGCATCATTTTTCTTGTGAGTTTACAGCCAGAAGAAAACCCAGTAGATCTATTTATTATGGACAGGTCTGTGATGGTTTTTATCAGCTGTAGCCAGTACCAGCCAACCTGCATACAGAGAGGAAATGGTTGGTTAAATGTGTTGACAGTATATGGTAATTCAGAGACAAGCAGCCAAGTACTCTGCAAAATATTTCCATGAATGACTCAGGCTAGTGGAGTGGTAAAAGCCCTTGGATACACTTCCAGAAATCCGAGCAGCAGTGTGGATGTAATTACACAGGGCAGTGTTAGCTGTATGCTTGGGATGATTTGAGGCAGGAATGGCAGTTCAGGTGTGGTGAAATCATGGTGGTGCTTTGAATTCCTTTCATGTATTATGTCAGCACTCATATTTCACAGAGATTTCACAGGATATTCTGAGTTGGAAGGGACCTGGAGGGATCACTGAGTCCAGCTCTTAAGTGAATAGCCCATACAGGGATTGAACTCACGACCTTGGTGTTATTGGCACCATGCTCCAGCCAACTGAGCTAATATCAGTATATCTAGCTTGCAACCAGGATCTTCTAATCTGGCCATAAACAGAGTTTAAATAAGTTTTTAAGCTCATACTTATGGGTAGGAACTTCTGAAACAGATAAGGACTGCTATGTAATTGTTAATTTAAAGTTAATATATTAATGAATACTTCATGCTGAACATCTTTAAATCAACCTTACAATCTGAATGAATGTTTTGTTGTGCATAGGTTTTACCCTGTGAAAATGTTTACCCAACTTTTTTAGTTAAAGAAAAAAAAATTCTTTCCCGTGCATGTGCATCTCAACTGTCTTAATAATTATGTGACTTTTTTAGACAAATTTATTTCAAGTCAGAAATTATATAGGCAGGTTGTATCTCCAACTATACAGTACTTTCAAATTATTTTTTTTTCTGGGATTTCACATGATTGATGATATAATTGCAAAAATAAACAAGTGTGTTCAGAGTCTGGTTTTCAAAACTTTGCCAGTTCCTGAAGCAAGAAGTGATTATAGGAGTAAGTGGCTGTTTTTAGGATCACTCTATATCTTTCTTTTTGCTGAATTCCACTATACAGTCAGTTCATGAGTCAGGATTTTGTGGTATATAATGTACTTTAATTCAGTTATACTTCAACATGCTAGTTGCCTTTTTAAAAAATCCTCTCCAGAGATTTCATAAATCTGTTCAACAATAAAATCTCAGCCTCAGTAGAAATATCTGTGTGTTACTGTTTCAGGGTGTTCTATTTCCAGCAAAATTCTTTTCTACAGATGATTTCTACCTTTTTCCTTTTCTCTTTGTACTGTAGAAAGTATTACTGTTTTTGTCACCTGGCTCAACATGGTAACTTGCTGCTGCTCCCCAAGACATCATCATCTTCTCCAATGTCTTGCTATTACTATGACTGAATTAAACTCAAAGCAGGCATTCTTGAACTAGCTGTGAAGTTTGCTGTTTCTATTCCAAACCTGAAAAGGATCCTGTGCCCTCAGAGTGTATCAGTAATCTTACTTGGTATAATAAAAAAATAATTTTTCCTACAGACCCTAGCTCATCTTCTTTTCTTCAAGTCATCTCTGTGTCTTCTGCTTGCTGATGCTCAGGTCATAATAAACTCCAGTTTTATTTAATGCAAGTACTCTCTAGATCAGAGCTCCCCTGCTAATAATACTTTCCAATGCATGCTGATATGCAGTTTTAAGAGGTAGCCCATATTGCTGGATTTAGGTGTATGGAGAGAGAGCCTGGTGTGTTCTCATTCTTTAATTACTTGACTCAAGCAAATTTGAAGAAACGGATCTATTGATTTCAGTGGTTTCTACAGTGACATTAAACTTGAACTCGATTCTGCTGTGTCAGGCTTCCCACTAAGTTAAATACCAGGCTCTTTAATACTGGAGTGACTTGTTTGCAATCAAAATTTATAACAGTGTGTTCATGTTCATTAAGGGAGAGACATATTTTTAATTAGATAGTAGAGAAACAGGAAATTAACAAAAGCTTGTTGGTTAGGTTATTACAGTACCGAGATATGTTGCATCCAAGGGACAGCAAAGCAGTGCTACCCCAGTTCCACTGATCTGTATTGGAAGCTGGTGTTCAATTAAACTGTCATACATTGCATAGGTGTCTTCTCCTTGGGGAGATTTTATTGTATTTTTCCTTTTTTTTTTGTACAGAACACTTCTACTTTTTTTATATTGACAGCTTTTTATCTGTGGCTATTTTTATTTTTTTTTCTGTGATGTGTTTTTATTTTCTCACTGTACACATAATCCATATGTTCTCTTAAAGCATATGAACAGTTTGGAGGATATCTGTAGCATCGCTTGCTAAATAAGCTTCTATTATAATCCATTTATTACACATATTTTAATACCAGCAAAGAAAAATAATCCTCTAAGATTTTTCTGTACTTTCAGTTACATTAGGATAATGTCATGGAAGCAAAGTCTATTATAAAAAAACTGGCTAAGTTAAAAGATGTTATAATAGTTGAATAATTACTTTTATTCTAACAGCTGTTGAAATCCATCTTTTGCTTTAGTATACAGTTTGTCATTATCACAAGATCTTCACTGGTAGCCTTCTAGAGATTGAGCATGTTGTGATTGTAGTTTTCACATTACTGCTTTAAAATTGTTTTTGAATGTAGAGAGAGAATACTTCTTTTTGTGAAAATAAGTGTAGAAAGAAAAGGACCTAGAAGTAAAAATAAGACAGAAATCCAGTTATTTAATCTTTCAGTTCATCAGCTTTGTTGAAAGTAAATTTTCATATTCTAGGCAGGCTTACTCTCATGAGATTGCATTCATTTAAAAAATGCAGTGGCTTTTCCCTGGATGAGCTCCCGTATGCATAGTGCATTCCTGTAAGTATCAAATGTAAGAGTTGTTGTGATTGAGTTGGGATGAAGTAATTCTGTACTGCTGTCCTTACTTGGTCATAGTTCCTCTGGAAAGAGATGTGGTTTTATCAAAGTACAAATTACATGGTTGACCACAGTAATTTTTCATAAGATTAGCACTTTGACATTGGTGTGATTGCTGTCAGGGCTGTATTTATTTCCCTTCTGTCTTTGTATAGATTCCACATACCGCGTTCAGACCCAATCCTGAATTTCTGCCTAGAGAAAACTGATGGCAGCAGTCCAATATTTATATCGTACTGTGTATTAAAATATCTCTATGCACAATGAAATAAAATTTAATAAAGAAACTTATTTTAATTTTAGCTTTGCAAGAAATACAGTAATCATACAGAAAATCTTACTTTTTTTTGTTAGGGCATGTCACTTGCCACATAACTACCGTGTTTAGTAGAACATAGAAATACAGAAAAACTCTATGATTAGAGATAATTAACACCAGCCTTTCTAGCAGTATTTTATATTGTTTTATTTATAAAAGCTTCTTTGCTTTTTTCTGTAAAGTGAACTTCCCAGGTTTTCAAATTAATTAAGTATTGAATCAATCAACACTCTTGCTAATGTAACAAACAAACATAACAGGATTCAATAGAGAAAAACACCAGAATGAAACCCAGTTTCTTAAGACTGTCTTGGAAGTTCTCTGCATATATGTACAAAAATACACACAGTTTTTACGTATTTATGTACTTGAAATTCATTTTTTCAGTACAGCTTTTTAGAGCCTATTTGAGAAGATGTATGGAAATTCTAAGTTTTGTGGTAATAAAGGCTGAATTAATTCTAAGTTATTTTTTTGATAGAAAAGCTCCTTTAAACCTCGTAGAAAGTTTTAAAAAATAACAAAACCACGTTGTTCTTCAGACAGGCTGTTTTATTATTTATAGTGTGCCTAGTCTGAGTAATATCCTGAAGCAGGATATCACTCTGTAGTTTTCTCCCATTCCTAAAAAGATTATTCTTTTATTAGAGAAGAGACCTTTTTGTGCCCATGGACATCAGCAACGATAAAGTCAGTCCACGAGTCCTTTGTTCAAGCTAAGCAGAGGTTATCTTGTTTTGATTAATAAAAGCAATACTTGCTATGTTAAAGATTATCTCCTTTAGCTGTTTATCAGCAGGATAAGGAGAGCTATCAATTTTGGCTTTAGGCAACTCGCAGATGAATAGTACTCATTTTAGTACTACTCATAGTAGTACTTTTAGTATTAACTTGATTTGGTAGAACACAAAACCCAGTATCATTTACTGCAGCAGCAGCTAATCTTAGTGAAGATTTTATCTTGCCTTAACTGTAAAAAAACTACTGTGATTTTGGTCTGAAAGCAGTTCCATTCTGCCAGTTACTCTAAGGACCTGGCCATTCTTTGAAGTGCAGACAGATACTATCTGTTTCCTGAAGAACATAAACTGACAACACGAGGCTGGAGGACTTGTGTATGAGACTGGATAAAGAGTTTATAGCAGAAACAGATACATTCCTGGAGTGAAAAATGGTAGAAGTCTGAAGCATACACACACGAAAAGTTAGTCCAGGAAAAAAACTAGTTTGATACAGGCAAAGAGACACAAAAAGGAATAGACTTTCATGCAGAGTGTAAATCATGGAAGGTGGTGAAGTTGAGAATAAAGATCCTGGATTTTCTGTGATAAAACACAATGAGGAAAGATAAAATATCTGAATCTGGAGAGGTAAATTATGCCAACAACCAAGACTTGCAAAGATGTGAATTATGGAAGAATTAAACATTTATAGGTGCAGAAAAAGTCAACAGAAATAAATTATTCTACTTACTTAAATAAGTTATTTCTACTTCTTCAGTATTTATAGCCATACTTTAGCCATGAGCTGTGTGCCTTCAGATTTCTGTTTAGCCTGTGTTCCTCTCCTTGGATATCAGCTGTGTTCTTGCTGCAGCAGTCTGCTGCATGGACTCTCACATTACAGACAGAATTTACATAAAGTTCTTCCAGTTTAATGAAGAATTGAGAAATGCTAGTTTGAAATTCAGTGTTTTGAGTCAGGAAGTGTTTTATTTATTATCTATCTTCTTCCAAATCCAGCAGTACTAATGGCTACTCTTGAATCATCTTGGCTTAGCTTCCATGAAAAGATTTTCTTTTTGACAGCTTCATTTTTCTGTTAGAGTGAAGCTGGGTTGTGAAGATTTCATTATGAAAGATGATAGTTAAATTAAAGGTAGTTTCATTTAAGGCATTCGAAATCCCTGCACTAGTTTTCTGCTGGATTTGATCAATGGGCAATCAGTCTAGTGAAATCAAGTTCTAATGAGGTATTTATTCCTGGTGGTTTCTGGCAGTATAGAAATATGCTTTACAGCCAGCCTTAGCTGTGGTCCCTTTGTGGTGTTGAGCCTCGTACTTGGACATGAGAGGTTGTACTAAGGGGAGCCTGAAGGGTGATTATACTTAGGCAAGGTAGTGTGCAAAGGATCATGATCAGTGCTCTAGCCTATTGCAATTTCAGTGTCAACCTTTGCCAGGTTTTAAGGTCTTTGTGCATAGTGTAGTTGGTACTGTGATGGAGAAGGTGAATTATTAAGAATGCACCTTTAAACCTCATCAGCAAGCAGTGTGTTGTGGAACAGCTCATCTTCACTCTTATGTTTTCTCTCCTTCATCAGTCAATAGGCACTCATTGTAGAGTTATATCCTCCTTTCCTCCATATTGACAATTAGAAGGTGTTTACAACTGTAATTACCAAATAATGTTGGATTTGCAAAACACCAGTGTTGCTGTGGTGTTGCACTGTCCATAGTACTTTTTGCCTGTCTCCTGTGGTACAGGATCACCTGCATCTGAGCTGTCTGGCCAACTGTCCTTTCCTAACCTCAGTGCTTCCTCCAGAGACTGGATGTTTCTGACAGCTACAGCTTTTTACCAATTGGGATGTGTTGGTTGCCTTCCAGGAATGCATCTTCTGGTGCAGTTTTGTCTGAAAAGGATCCACTTTTTTTGCACTAAGACTAAACTAAAGCACAGTAAGTGAGGATGCTTGGGAGATTCACTTCACAAATTCATTTGTGATCTGAAATAAATGTGCAACATAGACCCAACCAGTACACTCAGTTTCAGTGGTGAGACAAGGGGGAGGCTGGTGCAGACTTTACTTTCTCTGCCTTGGGTGGGAAGAGCTGTCATGCATGCAGTGTCAGTGAGGCATTGTGACTTCTAGCGATCAAATGGCTGCTGCTGGGTGTTTGTGTCATGCCTTCCATGTTGTCCTCTTACTGAGCTAATGCTGGTTGTGACAGTGACAGTTCAGTTCATATATGTAAAGCCTGTGTAAATACAAAATCCTTCTGATATAAAGTGAACATTGTATTTTGCATTGCTTTTTTTTTTTGTGGCATAAGCTTGTGTTCTGTTGCAAAGTCAAGAATAGCGCATGTGAGCTTTTAGTGCTTTTTGTTATGAAACCCCTCAGGATAGTTTTGAGCAGATTGAAGCAGGAAACAGATTTGAAGTCTTATGTAGAATTGAAGCAGACATGACTGACAGGGAGCCCAGAAGCTCACTGCACTCCACCTGTTGCCCAAACCAGCAGTGACATAGCAGTGGTGTTCTTATCTGGCTTCTCCCCCTCAATCTTTCCTGCAGGTGTTTCAATGACAGAGATTTCTTGGTATCTACAGATACTGTACAGCACTTCTTCATTATCACTGAAGTTCCCCACTATATAACCAAGATACTGCATGTTGCAAATTAAGTTGATTATTTTTTTGATTGCTAATCTAGACACAGAAATAATTCGTCTTTCAGAAATCTGTCTTTCAGAAACCTCTTCTATATTTGAACATTTCTCAATAAGTTCTGTTAGCCCAAAGACTTTATTTAGGGCTACTGCAATATATCATTTGACTTTTAGTAGACTATATTAAGAAAAGCCATTTTTCTGTCTTTTTGACTTCCCTCTGATTAATAACAGTTTGCACAAAATGACTGAGTGGAAAACTCATGGGGCATATTTTATGTTTATTATGAGGGACTGAATTTTAAACAGTCATTATGAACTTGTTCTTTTCTTTTCTAGAGGAAAAAAATACATTTGCTCTCTTTATGAAATGAGAGCTTATATATATTTAAAATACTAGATAAAAAATCTAGGGTGTACTTCTATTAGGCGTGGAAAAAATCTCTGAAGATATTTCATGAAGCAATGCAAAAAAATAAGCTCCTTTTTCTGAGAATGAGGAAGAGAATGTAATATATGGCTATGAATGTTTGTACATTTAAGTAATTCTTGAAAAATTGTTCAGAGAACCCATTCTAAACTTATCTAGTAAGAAGACACTTGCTATTTTGGAATCATTGTGTTGATGTCTCAGGCTTCCCACACGATCTTAGAAAGCTTGCCTTCTTAGGAAAAGTTTTATTTTTTGAGAGATATCACTGCTGGGATATTGTAAAACTACCATGAATGTTTTGTGTTAACAGATAAAACATGCATACTCCCAAATATATGCATTTTCTGAGAGGAATGAAAAATGTTTTGTAGCCTTGGACATGTGGTTTCACAATGCAGCAAGCTCAGATACAATTTATCTTATAGCAAGTGGATTATGAAGAAAAATGCTGACTGACATGCGTTTTAAGTTATCATTATATGTTATTTCTTGTGGCAGTAGGGTCTCAGTGCTGCAGTCAGGGCTTCAAACTGCTTTGCACCATGGCAAAGCATAGGCAGCTCTGCTGTGTGACCCTTTTGTTTGAGGCTGTGACAAGTCCACGGGTGCCAGAAGCAAGAGTTTGGATGTTTCAGGAAGCACGTGTGTTTTGGCAGGTGGCTTAACAGTCTCTCAACTCTACTTGCCTTCTGTCTAGGCAACACCAGATACAAAGACACACAGAAAAACTCCACGTAAAAGAACATGTTAGGGTGTTTAAATGGAAAGAAAGTACTTAGAATATACTGTATTGCTGAGTAAATGAATGAACACTTCAACAAAACCAAAATAACAAGTTGTCTTGCTTTTGCATGGCACGGTCCAGGAGTTAAAGGCGAAGGCTAACAAATGTTTTCTTTGTTTTGTTCTAGAACGCCAAGCATGCACATCTATGGCTGGCTCCAGCCCCCTTCCCTCCAGCGTGGCAGGTATCAGCAGGGAGTTGATTGAACTGCAGCACCTCATCCAGTTCCCAGAGGAGGTTGCCAGCATTCTGACTGAGCAGGAGCAGGAGCTATACAGAAAAGTCTTACCCATCGACTACCTCTGCTTTCTAACCAGGGATTTGGGTAATGCTGACTGTCAAAGCAAGCTGCCATCTATTAAGGCATCCATATCTGCTACTATTCTTTCTTCTCACAATGGTGAACATAATGCTGTAGAAGATCTTGTGACAAGGTTTAATGAGGTAAAACAAAACTTTAAAATTGCTTTTCATGAGGGTTGTTACCTGATGTGTGGGTTAGTTATTTCCTTTATCTCTCAGAGCTGAATTTAGCTGTAACGACACATTTTTAAAATACGAGTTATGATGACCAGAAATTTAGCTAAGTAACTTTCACTGAATTTAATAGAAGCTATGTCACCTATTTGCTCAGTGAGTTTGGGAAACAGCAGTCTAACTTTTCTTGCACATTGTAAAGTAAACATGAAGAAAAAAATTACAGACTTCTAATTCTTTGTATTTATACTGACAGTATGGGGTACAGTTTCAGTCCGTTTATTATTTTGTTTAGGTGTTGGAGTTCTATTTATTTGTTTTGGATTTTTGTAGACTAAGCATGATCTTAGGAGTCAGCACAGAAGTATTATAAACTAGAATTTTCTGTATTTTCTGTAATGTAACTACACTAATCTGCACTATTTATTTGTTTAATCACTGTATGTGTCCTGAGCATTGTTATACAAAGAAGGGTTGCTTGGCATGACATTTTCACAAGCCAAATCTTGAGTTCTTTAGTTAGATTTGATTTTATTTTTAGTAAGATGATCTTCTGATGAGTTTAATAAAAGATTGATTAAGGATTGAGAAAATTGTAAAAAAAATCTGCCCAAAACCCAATCCAGACCAAAATCAAACCACCTAAATAACAACTCATGTTTTAGCTGCAGAAACATGGAACAGTTGTGTGGTGAAATTGTGTCCTTCTTTCGTGCCCAGTTGCTGCAGGTACCACACAGTTGTTTCTTCCTTTTTTGGCGAGTGAACTATGTGCAATGTTAGCAGTGAGCAATTCTAGAATTGTAGAAGTGTAATAAAATGAAGATAGAGTTGACTTAGTGCTTTTTTCACTTTGCTATCCACTGCATTCTTATGGTGGGTGAGATAAAAATTGTGCAGGTAGCAAAAAAAAAAAAACCAGCATAAAATTAAGTAAATATAGAAGAATGCGTATTAACCCCCAGTGAACTTCCTGTGTTCTGGGCAAAGAAGAACCAGCGAGTGAATATTCAGCATATTTCAAAGTGTTCCTTATTGTTGCATGTTACTGAGATTTATCAGCTGAAATAGGATAAATATATTGGCTTCTCTCACCTGATTCAGTTATGGGAACATACATAGAAGTTGTAACTACAATATTCAGTCTTTAATCAGAGCCCAAAGATAGTTTAAATTGTCTGCAGTAGCAGTACCTAAGAAGGCTCTGTGGCTGGTGTGTCTGGAGAGGGCTGTAGGGTCGGAGCCAGCCGGGGCCTCTGGGGCTTCTCTTACAGTGGGGCCATTGGGCTGAGGCCAGGGGAGACGAGGTGCACTGGCCAAGCTGTGCTGCAGCCTGGTGGGTGAGGCACAATGCCAGGGCAGATTCTTGAGGGTGTGTTCCCATTAGCTGTACCAGTTGGACTGACCATGATTGCCTTCTGGCATTGAAGGGTCACAGGACTGAAAAGCAAGTAGGTCCTGAAGAAGTCTTGTCACAACAAACGACTGAGTCTGTTCTGTACCAATGACAATTTTAGTGTTGAAGTTGCCTTTTGATAAAATAGTCAGCATTATCTTTCAGTCTTAGAGGTTTGTGACTTTGCAGTTTTTGTTATCTAGTGTTCCTTGTTTGGTAATGGTACAGGATAGTTTTTTATATATTTTGAATGAATTCCGAAATATTCAGTGCACAGGTTCTTTGGTATTTAGTGCAATAGATTATTTGAAGTATAATCTGGAAAAAATTTTTAAAAACGTAGATGTTATGTGTTTAAATTGAATTATTGTACAATATTTACTGCTTGTAATAAATCACTGTTTTGCTATATGCTTTATCTTATGGTGAAGTATATCAGTTGCCATAGCCAGTCACAAGCGTGAACTCTCAAAATGTCTTTGTTTATAATGGAAAGAAAATTCTTGTACAAAGACTCATGATTTTGTTGGCAAATCTCAGTGAGCACTTGCTGATTTTTTTGGCATTGCCTATAGAAATACTGAAGCGTATTTATAATGTGGGAGCCAAAATTACTTGTAGGATGACAGGCTGCTGATACATGATGGGGAAAAATAATTCCATGTCATTGTTCTGTTAAATAATAATTATATTATTTAGAGCATTTTTCATAAGGTGGTACACTTTTTAGCATTTTTTCTGATAGTACATATTTAGGAGGAACACTTTATAATAATTGTGTAAAATGACAGTCAATCCTGAAGATTTTGGGCTACATGCATTCAGTATCACCAGCTATAAATAAAGCCTGTAGTCTTTAAAGTTTGATTAAAAGTGTAATTGTATGATAGTGGAGCCTTAGGCACAATACATACTTATTGGTGAGACACAGCTGATACTTCATTTGCTGCTAATAATATCCAGTTGATCTTAGAGTCTTGTCAGAGCAAGACTGTAGACCAAGCTAAAGACAGATATTCTTTCCTGTTACTAAATGTAATTAAAAGCTGATTCTGAATTAGTGGCTAGTGTGGGAGGATTAGAGTGAAATACAGTAACATCTACCTTTACACAGCTATTGCTTCTCAGTCTTAGAGACTGTGCACTTAATAGTAGTAATAATATACTTTTCTGCTCTGATGGAGCTCTGACTATCAGAGGTTTAGTTTTCAAATATGTAAAACGGTAGGAAGGAACTGTTGAGATTCTGCAGAGTTAGCAGAGCCCTGGCAGCTGGGAAGAAGTTAGGAAAATGGTACCTAACTTCTTATTTGGTAAGAAGTACCTAATGGTACCTAACTTTCTTGGATTTTAGGACCCTGACAACTCTAACATACTTTTTCCCATCTCTCCTTGTTGCCTTCTGTGCCTTTCTCTTCTTCATTGAGTTCTTTTCTCTGATTCCTGTATGACATGAGTTCACTCTGCTTCTTTACATAGAGTGACATGTGCTCCTTCCTCAGTGTCATATGCCACAGTCTTCCTGGGATTTTGTTTCTTTTTCTGTCTCTTTAGTCCCCAAGCTCTTGCACCTTTTACTGACTCCCAACCACTCTTCTGCCTCTGACCAGCAAAGCAACCACAGAGACACAAACACAATGTACATGTTGTAGAGATTTATGTTCATGCAAACATTTAAAATAATTTAAATGATTGCATTATATAAACACGAGAAGAGTCTCTTGTAACTTGATCTTTCTGGCTTAAGCTTCAAGTAAAATAAAACCAATAAAACTTAAAACAAACTGAACCATTTAGTTTTCCATGCTGAGATATGCATACAGAGCAATTGTGAGTTCTTAAATTGTAAGTAGCACCAAGATTGGAAGATCATTCAGGCAGCTGATTGAAGGTAGTCCCACTACTGAACTGAAAATGCAGAATAAGAAGTTGAATGTGTAAGGTGATTTTTTGGAAGGATATGGTTGCCAAAAAATAAACTAAGGAGGTAAAAGAGTTTGAACAGTGTTAGTATAGTCCTGCTACTTGAGTGCATTCATCATTCACTAAGTCATTCTTATAATCAGTCAAGTTAATTAAAGTATGGCTACTTAGGACACTAAGTGATGTTAGTTTTATTTTTAATGGTTAAATTTTATAAAGTTTTTTCATTGTTCATTCAAAATACAAATTTAAACCTCCCTAGCAAAACAGAGACATATCATTTTACTGCAATAATGGAATGTAAATAAATATTGCACTGTCTCTTAGTTCAGCATTTTTTTGCAATGTCTAAATGGGTTTGCATAATGCTTTTAAAAAGCTTGTGTTTGTACAAATATTAAACTGTTTCCAGTCCTTCTTTGGAATACTGTTTAATCAGATTTAAAATGGTAAATGTTCTCTGTAAGGTTATATCATTTCACACAAGCATGTAAAGTAAACCATTCTGTTCATAAGAGATGCAATTAAAAATATTCAGATTTTTTAAATGCATTTGAAACTTATTTTGCATATTATACCAAGAGCCAAAAAAATTTAATAATTAAACCCCAGTGAAACCCATGTAAAAAATTCCAGTTCTGTTTTATGTGCAGAACTGTGTATAAATATATACAGAGATATTCATCAATTTGCACTGACAGGTTTGTGCACAGTTAGCAGTGCAGAGCAACTCACTGCAGCCAGCTATTAGTGCTAATGCTGCATACTGCTAGTGTTTTTAATTATTGCTTTTAAAGGGAGACATTGAACTAGCCTGATACACTAAGAATGCTGCTTTTAAAGAAAATAATGTTTTTTGCTCTTGCCATAATTACCGTATGATATCTGACGAAGGGTATTTTTCATGTTCTTCAGATTTTACTCAAATTTCTTGATTTTTGTCAAACAAAATTATTAAAACCAGAATGACTTGGTTAAATGGATTATAGATTGCCATGCTTATCCTTTGGATGCCTTAAAAACCATCTTCTTGTTTTGTATTCAGAGACTTTTCATACACATACTTTATTTTGTCAGTATTAAAGTTTCTTGCTTTCTTGCTCCAGTGTAGGCAATATTTAAATCAGCTAAAATTTGTTATAGAAATATATCCATGGCTATTTTATGTTAGGTGTTAAAGAAGGTAGGTACTATAATATTACCTTGTGGTAAACCAGAAGATTTTGTTTTACATGCTAGCAGTGGTAATTGTAAATTTCAGGCAGGCAGCTGTGTTTGGTAATTTCACTTCTCAAGCTGCATCTCTCAAGTATTATGAAGTTCCTAAATATGTAATATAAAAATAGAAGATATAGTTTCTTCCATGTAGCATCAACCACTGAAGTATGTAGCTTGGGAGTTGCTGTAAAAGTTTCACAAACTTAAGCGCTGGAGAAATGAGTTTAAAACACTACAAATGATAAACCGCTGCACATTGCAGGTGGAGATTGTTACTCCTTTCCTCCCTCAATAGTACCACTACGTTTACATTCTCATAAAATATAAACAATAAATTAATTCCCATTTAAAAAAAAAATCACATTATATATTCTTGAGGTGTTATATAGAGGATAGTAAGGAATTTATATATATGTATATANCACACACACACACATATATATATATATGAATTATTGTAATCTTGGGTATTAGAAGACTTAAATAGGAGAATGAGTAAAGAAAATCCATGGCAAATTTAAGGATACAGTTAATAACTCGACATGCATTAAGTGCTGTGTCCTACATGGAGCAGGGCTCCCATGGAGTAAATGATAGACAGTCCTGTAGGTTGCACTTGTACAGAGATTTAAGGTCATGCACCATAACTTGAGGATCAAGTTCCGTCAGCGGTGTCTCTTTTGCGTCCTTCATATTTTATTAGTAAAAGCAGCTGAGCCTCAGGAATAAACTGTATCCTACCCCTGACAAATTGGGAGATTTTTGCCTGCATATAGATTTGACTTGAAATCAGTGGTAGTTCAATAATTAGGCAACCAAAACCATAGACTCATTTTAGTTTTTTAATGACTGATATATATTTCCTGTGATTAAAAGTGAAAAAAACCCCAAACAACAAACACTGAATAAAAGTATGCATTTCCCAAATGCAATAGCTAACCTGAATTTACTTGAAGTCTTTGATCAAAGTAAGATATGCCAAAAACTTCTTAAAAAAATGAATTTTTGAATGGAATAGATTTTGGTGCAGTTAAAATAGTAAAGGTGATATAAAAAGATAATTTCAGAAAACCTGAAACTGTACAGATGTTTTTGTACTACAAATTATAGTACGTATTGCTCAGGACAGCTGGCATTGCCAAGACATCTGGTGCAGGTCCTTTGTGCTCAGATTCAGATTTGAAGGAGACTCCTGTATCTCTTAAACTTTGCAAATTAGGCAATTTTCTAAGTATCTGAACTTAATCTGGCTCAATGTTGTTAGTGTTCCTCTCTATTAGGGCACCAGAAAATATTTAAACCTTAAGCAAATATCTATTTGATTTTGCTTGTTTAGTACTTAACATTAGTATCCAGTAATCCTGAAAGATACCCATTTTTATCCATCTGAATAAAAAGACTGATGTTATTTTGAAGTTGTTTGAGTGGATCATGTTTTAATTTATTGCTTTTCTTGTGTCTTGCAATCATGAGGGTTATCACAATGAAGCCAGGATACATTTTCTCATGCTTTTCAGACTCACCAGCAGTGCAGCAGAAATCTAATTATAGGTTTGCTGTGGTGATTTCTGTTGTGAAGGGAGCTTAAAGTGAGTTACATAAACAGAGCTGTGTAAGTCAAGTGTGAAAAAAAACCTAAACTAAGGAAATAGTGATTACTGTGTTGATACGTAGATTATGATCTGATGTTGAAATGCTGTCCAACACAAAAACTTGGTCCAAAAAGCTTTACTGCTCCTTCTGACAAATACTTGCAATGTATTTCGATCTCCTTGGCAAGGCTACTGCTGTGCACTCTTTGGCTGGGATGTGCTGTCTGTGCTCGGGCACTGCCTGAGTCGTGAAGCTCTCGTGCTGCTGTAGTGGCAGCTTGGTACCAAGGCAGCTGATGGTGCTTCATCCTCAGGTCAGGTGTTCCTCGGCTGTGACACAGCTGGGGAGGTGGCTCTGCAAGCCAGCCAAGCGGGAGGTGCTGTGCAAGGAGGTGCTGCTCTCTATCCACTTGCCTGGAGTGCCCACAAGTCAGAGATTGCCAGGGTGGACCTTCCCTTTGCTCTCTTCCCCCTGCTAGAAAACCCCTGGGTTTAGTGACAGAGAAAAATTGTGCCCCATCAAAATACCGTCTGTGCCACTTGCTTGCCAAAGTGGAAAATTCAGGACTCTAAATTCAGCTTCCAGGTGAATTTTATAGCCACCAAGAAATAAGTACCTATAGAGCTGTTCTCTGCTTTTTTTGTGTGGGAGGTGCATCGAGCTCAGCTGTATGCAGACAGTATCTGAGGAATCCCACTTCTGAACTTCCATTTCAATGAAAATTTGATAAGTTTGTTATTTCTTGAATGTCATCTGTTCCTGATCTCCAGGAAAAATTAAAATACCAACATTTCTAAAGGAGACATGTTCATTATTTTTTAAGAGTGGCTTATATCTTTAGATGCTTGTTTCTGTCCCCTGATTCTGCCCAATTTATATCTGCCTTTGCCCATTATATTTTAAAATTAAAAGATTCAGACACCTTATTTTTCCTCCTTGTTTAGTGAAATTTCCTCCTTGTTTCTAGTCCTTTTGTAAGTCGTCTTTTCCTGCAGGAGGAGTGAGCATAAACGTCCTGGTGCCTTTGTACCCTTCCTTTGCTCTTAGATGTTATACAGTATCTCGAGGCTGCAAAGGCTCACCCATGCTGTCCTTTATAATTTTTTGTTTGTGCTTACAGATTGCAAAAGTGCATCATTCTGTTTATAGTGGTTCTAGACTCTCTATTAAATATAATGTCAGCAATTGGCTGCCCTAGTTTCAAGATTTCCTCTTAATGGAGAGTCTGAAGTCAGTTGCCTTTTTAGACATTCTTTTCAAATTTGATACTGTTTTCTCCTGATCATTACATATTTACTACCTTAGATTAAAGCATATCTGTTTAAAATTATATGATTCTTTAAAATGTCTAAAACTATATTTATCAAATCATTACCACATTTGGTATTTCATAGCAAACACATATTAATTTTTTTTGTGAGTTTGCATGTTGAGCAGTTGCATTCCCTAACAGAGCCATTTCTGGAAAATGAGAATCATATCCAAAAATAATATGTCACTTTATTCTAGCATAGAAATCTATGCCAACTTTGAATTACAGGTCTGACTATACTGTTCCACAATTTCTGGTTTTTTTAGTGGATTTATTTTATTACCTTTTATTCTGGGTTTTGCCCTCATTTGACCCCCATGTGTCAACCCATGCAGTGCTGTGGTGATTTGTTAGTTAGTGTTAGTGCTAATGCATTTACATTTATTTCACAAGCTTGGTTTTTAAAATAAAAGCCTATGGAACCTGAGGGGAGAACTAGCTTTTTCTAATTTTTATAAGCCTCTCCTCATGCTGGTATTATTTGTAAACACTTGAGTCCTTCAAGACCAAAGAATGGAACACAGTGTCAGTAAACAAATCACGTTTGTTGCCTCCTAAGTGTTTACACAATGACAAAAATCAAGCCTCCAGGGAGTCATATTGTGAAAAGAAACAGTTGGTTTAAATTAGGTTTCTGTGTGAAATATACCTACTTTTTATGAATGTTGTGGGAACATAAACTGGAAAGAAAATATGCACACTGATCAAATGAAGGTTTGATTTTTATTTGTTTAAATGCAAAATCATGTACTAAGTTGATTTCTGATTCTGACATTAATTAATTACCAAAGAGAAGTTGATAGTATGGACATACTTAGGAAGTTGAGATTTCTTTTTGCTTACTTCATTTGTGATCTTGCAAACAGATAATGTGAATTATCTGAAATGTTCAATGCCTATAGGAGTTAGCATAATTGTGCATTAAATACATCTACATTATGAAATTAACCAAACCCCCCAAAAATTCCAATTTATCAACTTTCAGTGTTCATATTGTTAACAAGAGTTAGTCACTGTGGGGCTGAGATCTGTAAGCCATGTTAATGAGAATTTATACTGCAGGTCTCTCCAGCAGCTTTAGAAATCAGTGCTAGCAGAAGCTATCCACTTCCTGTGGCATCAGTGCATGTTCAGAATATCTTACATTAAGATGCAGTAGTTTTTTGTTTAATAAAAGTTTTTCTAGACTAATTAATGATTTAACTGTTGTGATGTGAATATGTCACAGTGTAAGTTTGTTTGCAGTGCATATGTGATTTGGCCATAAGCCAGTAAGTTTAAGTGGAATTTTGACTGATGCTCTCCTGATGGAAGAAACCAAACAAACCCACGTTATCTGTCAAGTTTGCATGAATACTCTGAGTGACATTGCTTTGGCTGACCATACTGTCTGTTTGATTTTACAAGGTGAGCTCGTGGGTTACCTGGTTGATCCTGACTGCAGGTTCTATGGAGGAGAAACGAGAAGTCTTCTCACACTTAGTGCATGTGGCAAAATGCTGCTGGAATATGGGCAACTACAATGCTGTAATGGAATTCCTGGCAGGGCTAAGGTACTGGCAACTCTCTTTTTTTTTTTTAAATGGCTTTTCAGTGACAAATTACATTGCAGCTTCTGTTAAGCAGATGTCTCCGGAGAACAATGAAACTAAACAAAAATCCATGGCTAAGCCACATCATTTCATGCTGTGACTTTCTAGTAATCCCTTTTGGAAAAATGAAGCATGCTAAACCCTTTTTTTTCCCTCAAAATGCTCTGAAGACTCCATCAGTTTTCCTGGTACATACTGAAAATGTTGCATTAGAAAACCTTTTTTTTTTTTTTTTTAACAGAAATTTTTAGAAATGTAAAAAGAAGATGGGAAAGCAGTTGTGGTTTATCTAATGAGCTACAACTAGTGTAGCTTGGGGTTGGAGTCTCCAGAACATAAGTGAAACATAATCATAATAATGCTCTAAAAGAATCAGTCTTATGTGTAAAAAAGAAACTGCTCCAAAATGACAAAAAAACCCCAACAAAACCAAACAGCCATATCTGTTTTTTAACCCCTCTGACTTACTAATACAGACTGATGTTGGGATCTCATGCTGTCATGGTCTTATGTAGAAGGACCTGCATTAAGTGAAGGAGGAGAGAGAGGGGCTCAAAGACAGCTCACTTTGTGCTTTCCTCTGGAATTAGAGGTTCATGCAGGGCCAGGGGAGCAGGAAAGCAGTGCCTTGGCACTGGCAGCTCAGAGGGCAGCAAATGGGACTGAGCAGGGAAGAGTTAAGATCAAATTTCCCATCTCTTGGCTTTGACCCTTGTTGTATAACATGTTTGTGTAACAAAGCTCTAAAGTGTCTGCATTGCTGTTCTTTGTGGTTTAGTAAGGATCTCACTGAGCGATTTGCTTATGGTTTTGGTATATAAAGCTCATTTGGAACACTCATAGGCATGGGGAGTATATTTCCACAGAGCACATTCACAATCTCCAAGCCACATAAGTTACGAATGCAAAGCCAATTAGTGGGTTAATTTTATCTCTAATGAACCTGCACAGCACAAGAGAGAGAGGAGAGGAAGGCTTGTACTGATGAGCAGCATTTCCAGGACAGGATTGGAAAGTGGGGTTAAGGGCAGTCTACAGTGAGAGTATCTTTGGACCTTTTGGTCTGAGGCCAGGGGTGGGAAGAAAGGCCATGTAATTACATAGACATGCAGTTCAGAAGGTAAGAGAACTCCCAGAGGTACTCACAGTCCCTGGAGCTATTTCTGTTTGAAATCAGAATTTCTTTTGAGCTACAGCTCTGCACTGGCACCTGAGAGCTGGAATGTGGTCCTGACTTCCATATTTCTGTGAAAAATAAAATTTATTTTGTGAGCAAGTTGGGGAAGAAATCAATGTATATTAAAAAAAAATTTAATTAAGACCCCCCAACCTTTTCTAGCTTTATGGATTGTTCATAATACAGCTGAAGGAATTAGTAAGAAACACTCTGTTTTGTCTTTATGCTCTTTCCTTAATATTTTCTTATTTCTTTCTGGGCCCGTAGAAATTTTAGGCAATGGCACAATAAAAATGTTAGAAGGCCTGGTGGTATGTTTCATGCAGCTGGGCTTTTATTAAAATGTGAAATACTGCTCCAGTAGATCAGACTGCTTGTTTCTTATTTTTAGTTTTGTTTTTTGTTAATTCAAAGGGGGAATTTTCATAAAAATAATGGCCTGGATTTCATTCATTCATTTCCCCTATTACATATATGCTGAGGGTATTGAACTTGAAGGTATATTGTTTAATTTTTTTTAGTAAATTTGTGATCTCTTCTTGCAATAGGTCAAGAAAAGTTTTAAAAATGTGGCAATTTATGGACCAGTCTGATATTGAAACCATGCGAAGTCTGAAGGATGCTATGGCACAACATGAGTCATCATCTGAATACAGGAAAGTGGTCAACCGGGCACTCAATATTCCAGGCTGTAAAGTTGTTCCTTTCTGTGGTGTGTTTTTAAAAGAGCTCTGTGAAGTTTTGGATGGAGCCTCAAGCCTCATCAGACTCTGTCCACGATACAACTCCCAGGAGGAAACATTAGAGGTAAATGAGATGAATATTCTAAGGTGTTGTGTTCTTAGCCAGTGCTTTATTTTATGTGATATTACACAAAGGCATAATCTAATTAAAGCTTTCTAAACCAGAATGTTACTAGACTGGTCAGTTACATGGACCTAAATTTAATTCCCATAGTTACTTAACAATTTAGATTTGGTTGTTTCTACTGAGTTCAATATCAGAGTACTGAGGAATTAGCATTAATAACAAAAGATCGTGTTTATACTTTGGATTAAGTAAGTGTGTAAAGCCTGAAATGTGTAATTATTTTCTGCTAAATACTCTGACCTTCCAATTAATTCACTGGGAATTGGCAGGTTTCAGTTCCTTAAAAACAGAATTTAGAAGCTCAGCAGATCAAGCTTCTCCTCTATGGAAAGAAACATTTTTTTTGAGTTTTATTATTTGGTTTTAAAAGAAAAATGCCCTTGTTAGATGAAAAGCTAAGGACTGAGGCTTTTTTAAAGTTTTCAGGAGTTACTTTAACTTTTGTTACTTGATTTATGAAATGATTTGGTCTGTTTTGGATTGCAAGTAGGCACAAAATCCCATGAGAAGTAGGAAAAATGCCCTAAATATTCTTAATAGTAGAAATTTCTACAGTGAGAGGTAGATGATACAGTGTTCTATTTGTAACTATACTAATCTTTTAGATATCTCCATAGTTTGTTTCAGACTACAGTGGACAAGATAATTTCTTACAACGAGTAGGCCAAGATGGTTTGAATAATCCAGAAAAAGAATCAACAACAAACAATATCTTTCAAACTATTCGGAGCTGCAATCGCAGTTTGGAGTCTGAAGAGGGTGAAGATAATGTCAGTGAAGGGAGCAATTCAAGGAAAAACTCTTTAAAGGACAAAAACCGGTACCAGTAGGTCTCATTTTATTTACTATCATCATGTGTATATATCGTGGTTTTAATCTTTAATTTTCTTTTACCAAGGTTTGCTTTTAGAAATAAGAGCAACTTTAACATCTTCCTTTATATTTTTCCATTTGCAATTCAGAACTTTTCTCCCCTGATACTCAAATGCTTGGAAACTCTCTCTATAGCTATGTTTTCCCTCATGATGTAATTACTTCCTCTCATGATAAGGGTAAATCCTTTTTGTCTTACACAGAGAGCTTTAAAAATCCACAGTTACAATTACAATTTTGATCTCTAGTGACAGGAATAGCACCAGGACATATTTGTTATCAGAGCTCAGAACATTATATTCTGCATGCTCAGGCAGTGTTCTTGCCCCTTCAAAATAAAGGTTATTTATTATCCTTCAAAAGACTTCTTCTTTTAAGGACATGTTAGTTTGAGGGGTTTAAATTTTGTCCAGAAAACATTCATGGGTGAGTACACATTTTGAATTTTCAGGTTGCTGTAGTCCTGCTATTTTACAAAGAAGTTTACTTCATTGTGCCCTGTTTAAAAAAAAAAAAAAAAGCCCCCTGTTCAGTAATCAGTCTGAAGACCACTCTTGAAGACTGTACTAGTCACCATCAGGAAATACAGTAAATCAAAGTTTAGGACATCATATGATCTTCTAGAATGTTGCTTTGCAATGAAGTCTCATTGCAAAGCCCATGTAGACATAGGTGGGTCAGGTCAGCTTTCAGCTAAGTAACTGTGTTAGGCCAACTTCACATTAGGACTGTACTGCTCTGAGGTGAAGCACCATAAAATTATGTGAGGGCTTGCATAAAAAAAACATGCTTAAGTCACTGCTTGAGTTATTTTACTAATAATGTGCATCAGAAATATCAATATGTTCAGAACTATCGAACTTATTTCAGCTACTTAAACATTAAATCTAATAAGTGACTGCCTGAGAGGCAACTACTATCTTCCTGTTTAAAATGCATTTATTTCATTAACATGTAATTCTAAATTTCATTTCAAATAAATAATCATTATTTCCTGAAAGAATGGTTTCTAATAGAATTATTCACATCTGGCTTTAGTTGATTCTGGGAAGTGGTGCACTAGATTAAGCCAAGAAAGACAGACCCACTTCTCTGCCCATTTATGTTATCTCTTGACTTACTTCAGTCCAAATACTTTCTTCCAGGAATTATTTTTTGTTAATTAATATGCTCTAAAATCAACTTGCAAATCACTGTTCAAATGGCAAATAGGTATACAAACATTTGACTTCAATGAACAAAATAGAAATTAAATGGTGTTCCTTTTTTTATGTGTTTATGAAATAATTTATTGGTAAATTACTTATTTATGCTTTATTCATAAATATAATCTAGTAAGTTGCACTCCAAACTAAAGTAGGAATTCAGTTTTTAAAAAAACCCAATGAATCTGAAATGAAAAATTAGAATTTAAATGAAGAAAACTGCAGATAGGTAATTAAAGTTATGTTTCCTTGTTCAGGCTACTGACTAGTCAGTTATGAGTACCTGATTAGTTCTTCTGATGCAGTAAATATTTTAACAGTGTAATGATTGTAGGAGAATACTTCTGAAAGTACTGATTTAACTCAAGTGTCTCATAGGCTTTGGAAATTCCTTATTCACTTGCTGTGTCTTTCCTGGGTGTGCAGGGAGCTGGGTGAGGCACAGGAGCAAATTGCTAAGGAGGCAGAAGGGCCATGTTCTGTTATACTTGTATAGAGGCTGTGTTTGGTTTATTTTTATTACCATGAACAGCTAAAGAGTTCTAAGGAAGAAATTTATTCCTCTTTCTTGCGAGACCTGTCATATTTGCATACAGTGTTATAAAATCCAAATTATATTGTAATTATGCATTATCTGATAATTGTAGTGTTGCAGTCATAAAGGCAGAAAAATACACTGCATAACATGTTTCTAATTACTTTATAATTGCAAGAAAGATTTTCAATTAGTTTTTCTTTTGATGATTTGGATTAGTATTGTGGAACATGAATGCACCAAAGCTGGTAGGTTAATTTGATCTGAAGAAATGAAAGGCATCTAATAGAATCAGTGGGCAGTGGGTATAATTACTGTCCTAGCTGCGTTAGCAAATAAGCTCTATCACTCTGTAGTCAGTGACCCATCTAATTGCCCTGGATTTCTGAACATGCCAGATAAATATCAAACATTAATCTTTCTCAGAACTCTAGTCAGACAATTAATAGTACTTAAAAAAATAAAGGTAGGCAGAAAAATGGAAAAAAAACCCCTAAATTTGAAATAGAGTTTTAATGGAATTGTTAATTATTGAGTGACCTATGAAGATACTCCTGACTTTGAATCATTGCTTTATTAGCCTGATCTTATCTTCATTTTTAAGCTTTTCCAATTAGAGTAAATAACATATAAAATTATAGAGGAAAACTTCCATTTTTTTAACTTTTTGTATACCTTGCAATTTTCTCCTCTAAAACTGCGATCTGTGTCACTGTTTCCTTTATCTTTTCATTTCCTTGCCTCTCAGTGCAGCATGTGTTAAGAAAGCCCCTGGTCCAGCCCAGGCCCTGTAAGTGCTCTCAGTAATTGTCAGTGGTGTCATTTTTGGCAGCTTGTGTCAGAGGCTCCGTTTCTGTGTGTGCTTGTGTGTCTGTGCTTGGCTTACCTGCTTCTTCTGCATTTTAATCTGCAGCATGCAGCAGGCCAGCACTGGTGAAACAAGGCATAAACAAAGCTCTGCCAGTTCTCTCTCTGCTGTAACAGACTCCTCTGGCCATGCACATCTACTTTCAGAACACATTTTATAGCATTTTTACAGTGACTTGTTTGATTGTTTTGAAGGCATAAGGGAGAAAGAGCTGCTTCAGTGGTTTGTTTCATTTTAAAATGTTAACTTTATATAAGACAGGTAAATACTCCAATTTACATGTGTCTGGTAAGACTCTAGTAAGACATTTTGTATCAGCTCAGTTATAATGCACCACCTTTATTTGTAGGAATAATTCTTAAAGAAATAGAGCTACAGCTAAGACTGATAACAGTTATTTTGTCAATCCCCTCACCACAAGCAATAAATCCTCAGCCTAATTGCTACTTTTTTATAAATTTGGTGAAGAGACAGAGATCTCACCAATTAATAAATTCATAGAGGAATTGTAAGAATTTCTGTATGGAATAAGGGAAAAATTCAGATTAATTTGTCATCCAGGTAGAGAAGAGTTTGAGGGAAAGCTGATGGTCACCTGTGCTGTTGAGCACTGAGGGAGATGGTTTATGTGACTTGGAAACACAACATGAGTCATCTTTGGCTTAGCTGGTGGGTAAGGGGCAGGAACTGTGAGTGCTGTGGTAGAAAGGGGAAGCACAGAGGGTATTAGGACAAGATGTCTTGAGGGATATGTAGAGGAAAATGGTTTGGATTTTATTGCCTGGATATCCTTAGGAAAATGTGCTTCATTAGTTCTGTTGTACACAGAACAGTTTGTCCTTTTTTATGTTCACTGAAGTACCCAAATATTGAACATTTGTGCGTTCATACATGTTAGAAGCTTCTGCAGGGAAGGCATTTTATTCAAACTACCTCTTCTATTAGCTCACTGTTGTTGCTCTGTATCTACTGTTTCTAATTTTGGCAAAATATTTCAGAAATTTTGGTTGCTACATATAAGTTTCATGTTAATATTTTCCTTAAGTAAAATAAAATTTCTGATGGAAAGTATCTAATAAAATTCTTGGTGCATTCTTTTGAGGAAGGTATGTATTTTAACTACTGTTTTACTAGTGTTATTCAGAGTATTATATAATGGGAAAGGTCTGCACATTAAATCAGTAATAGAACAGAGATTAGAAGTACTGTCTGAAATGCACTACATCCTGCTAATGGTTTCCAAATATGGTACTTGATATTTCAACTGAAACAATCTTACACAATGGATTTAAAAACTGGAATCACTTGGCTTTAAGAACCAATCAGACACTTTCTATTATTAATGCAGTTTGGAAAGTTTTAAGAAAATACAATCATATTGTTTCAGGAGTTAATTGTAGCAGCATCTCTTAATTAATGCAATATTGCAATAACATAAATTGTAATACTTCAAAAACCACACAAGTTCCTGTAAGTCTCAATTATACAGTGATGATAGTAGTCCACTTATTTAAACTACAGCAGAAAAAATATTCATCAGGCATAGCACAATCCAGGACATGTACCACTAAATATAAATCTCTCATCTTTGCTCACATGCAGATTTCTCATTGGAGATCTTTCAGATTCTGAAAGTGACATATTCGAGCAGTTGAAAGAATGGGACACAAATTCAACGGAAGAGCAGCAAAAGGCTTTCTGCCACGGGATAGAGCTCATTCCCTGGTACGTGTTGTCCATCAGGGCTGACGTCCACCAGTTCATGCAGCAAGGGGCAACCGTCATTCATTACGACCAGGAGACGCATCTCTCAGCTCGCTGCTTTCTGCAGCTCCAGCCTGACAATAGTACTTTGACTTGGACAAAACCCACAACAGTTTGCCCTGCAAATGCTAAGGCAAAACTGAGTGTGCTGGGCAATACTGCTGAGCTTGGTAAATACCAGTTTCTTGGTAATACTGGGCTGGTGGAAGGTTTTTTGGACTTGTTTTCAGCCAAGGCTGTATATATGGGACACTCGGGCATTGATATGCACACTGTGTGTGTTCAAAATAAACTTTGCAATATGTCCCTTGAAGAAAATGGTATAACACTACTTTATGGAATTCAGACTACTGATAATAAGTTGCTGCACTTTGTTGCTCCAAAATACACTGCCAGAATGCTGTATGATGGATTGCTGGAATTGACTAAAGCTGTAAGAAAAATGAGGAGATTCCCTGATCAAAGACTACAGTGGCTACGGAAACAGTATGTCAGCCTTTACCAGGTAAAAGATGCTGTGTGAAAAAGTTCCAAGATATCAACAACTTAATGTAATGCAATTAGTTTCTATTGTAAGTAAGATCAAAGATTAACACTAAATCTCCAACTCTGTAACATGGCTTAAAGCAGCAAGATCTGTTTCTCCAGACAAGGTCATGTCAAACCTTGCAAGTTTTCAATACACTGAGGTTAATTTTCTTTTTTTAAGAAGCTCTTCATGTATTTGGAGTTTTGGAATAAGTATTTTATTAAAGAAAAAAGCAATGACAGTACTTGAAAAGGGCACCAAAATACTGAGTGATAATAGGGCCAAAAACATCCCCAAAGCAGCAAAATAAGTAGCCCAGGGGAATTCACTCAGTAATCAAAAGTTGCCCCTTTTGATGTTTCTTTCATTGGTTCCTCAGAGATATCTATATTATGATTTTAAAAGTGTGTCCTTATTCTCGTCGTTTTGTTAACACTGAGAATCTTTGTAGGAGGATGGAAGGTTTGAAGGCCCAACCCTGGCCCAGGCCATTGAGCTGTTTGGAGGCAGACGGTGGAGTGCAAGAAACACAGGCACAGGATCTCTCACCAAATGCACTGAGAAGCCCAATGTGCAGAGAAACAACACTCTGGGACTCAGCACAGCTAAGAAAAAGAAGAAAGTACTCATCAGGGTAGAATATTTTGTTATTCGTGTGTTTTGTTTTCTTCTTGCAGTTACTGTGTGGCTGTGTTCTCAACCAGAGAAAAGAAGTTAAATGGTAATTTTAAAACTGTTTATTGTAGTTTCAGGTTTCAGGATTATTGCTTTCCAATACTTTGTTCTTTTCCCATGCTTGCAGCATTGTTAGGACATGTAGGTGCCAGGGCTAGCAGAAGGGGACAGAATCTTCTTGCAACCTTTAGGTGCTACCTCAGTATAAAGGTAAAATACTGGAGGTAATAAAAATCTTAACATGCAAAATGATGTCTGGAAGCTGGTGTAATTTTTTTAAATCCTTTTTGTGTTCATGTTTTGAGAAACACTACCATAGTTATTCCACCTCAGGTTAGCACCCAGTTTTATGTGGGTGAGGGAAACATGACCTAGTCTGGCAGTCTTTTCTCTTTTCCTGGACAAAGTGCTTTTAACTGTAGGTAGCAGAGAGGAAAATGCAGGAATTGCAGCTCTATGCTACCCACATTTTCTAGTGGGCATGTGGAAAGATTGTCAAATGACAAGATCCATCCTCTTTAGGGCTCCAGTGCACTAGTGAAATACTGTAAAACAAGCTGCAACATTTTAAAGAGGCACAATAATTGTCATCTTCTGTGTGCTGTTGAACTGAGGTAACAAGGTCCCACGCTTGACTGTGTATCTATTTAAGTTGTCTCTTTACTAATAGTGGCCTCCCAGGAGTCTATTTCATAAGGAATAGCTGATTTATCTCGTGGGTTTCATAGGGAATAGCTGGTTTTGTTACAGATTGTACTGAAATGAAATGGAAATAGTGGATTTGGGATGGTTATTATGGTGCTCATTATTTTTAGGGTGAAAGTGGAGAGGCCACTGATGATGAAATGGCAACTCGGAAGGCAAAAAGCTGTAAGGAATATCGTAATAGAAGTGGTTCAGATCCTCAAGACATTGATGAACAAGAAGAACCAGGTAAACATATTCCTTCAGTACTTGAGAATCTATCAGGGTTTTGCTCAAAAGCCTTTTTATGCAGACATTTTTTGTAGTGTTAAAAATAAACTTATAAAGCTGCTTTTGCGGTTAGAACTCCAAATCTGTGAACTCTGAAATTCACTTCTTTAGTTTTTCATGATTGTTCTTTCATTTAGTTTCAGTAGCATTCCCTTTCTATTCAGATAAAATACATTTGTAAGTGTTATTCGATAGGTACTTTTTGGACTGTTTTGGGACAAATATAGAATCCTGCTAGTGTCTTACTATGTTTTAATGAATTATCATATAGGTCTTCTGGACAAAAGCATTTCTATTGGGCCAGATGTTGTAATTGTGATGAAAAATTTTGTTTTCTCCTTAGATCAAAATATTATTATTAATGCTTCTCCATCTAACAACCTGCCATCAAGAAGAGCTCACTCTCTGACAGCATCTGGATCTCCCAACTTAGGAACTACATCATCTTCACCAGCAAGACCAGTCTCCTCTCCTGTAATATCATCAAGCAAAAGTCAATCTAGGTAAGGACAAAACCAAAGCTTTGATTTAAAAAGAAAAGAAGCTACTATTACTTATTTATTGTCAAATGTGGGATTTGTGCAAAACTGGCAAAATCTGACAAAAACAGTGCCAGTAATGTCATGAGCCTTTTCATAGACATCTAAAACACGTTGTAGAAGATCACAAGACATTCTAGCTGAAATGCCATGAATCTGAGGATGGCTTTGTAGCAAGTCCCTGAGCAGCATGTTTCAGTTTATGTCAGTTACAGAAGCAGATTGGAATGCTGTTCCAAAACTACACAAATACAGAGTTTAACTCGTTCTGCAGATCTTTTCCAAAACATAGTTATAGGCATCTTCTGTATAGTGAAAATCAACGGAAATGTTATAGATGTGTGAACTGAAGTTCTGAGGTTTCTCAGCACAAGTAATTTCTACCTGGGGGAGCAATAACTTCTGCTGACATTCCTGGTGATGACTGCAGTACTGTATTGGGAATTGGAGGAACAGATTTGGAATCTTTCTCTTACAGGCCTCTTTTTCTTGCACATTCATCCTTTTTGTGTCAGGCAGTGTAAAAGGTTATGCTGTTGCAATATGTGCAGTAACATAGTGCTATTATATTAATTCCATAAATACTAATGGTGATAGTAGTAATAATTACAGTATTAGTAGTATGTCAGGGATGTGTACAGTACTTTATGATATACAAGAAGACAGTCTCCACTGAGGCTTTCCAGTGCCTTTTTGGAGAAGGAATGCTGAAATATTGTTATGAGTATGAATGTTGGAAATCCCAGGAGAACAACAGTAGACAATGGAGGAGATTACTTTTGCTGGTAGAACATTTTTTTTTGAAGAGACATGTCTAGTGCAATGGTTTCTGTTGTGTATTTCTTGGGGATAGTATTTATACTTAAAATAGATGGATTTGATAACAGGTGTGAGTAGTAGAGGAGCCACCTGTGAACATGTGTGGTTGGCTTAACACCACTTTGTGAGCCTCTGTGTTCTTTTTCTTTTCACTGTCATTCAAACTTGGATTTGTCTTGGTAAGCAATTTTTTTTTTTTTTTTTTGTAAGGGTGAGTACAGCTTTCTTTTACATTGAACTGAAGAAATTGAAGAAATACTGCTTTACTATCTCTGGAAAATGATTCTGTTCAAAGATTGCAAATCTGCTTTTTGCTTTTATGCCAAAATAGTTGTTGTCTCTAAATGAGATTCAAAGGCTTAACGGAGAGCTCTCATTCTCTGGGAAAGGACAGCTAATGTTCTTTTAAATCCTCTTGGGACTGGATTTCTGCATGGATCTATGTGTAGCTGCCCACTGCGGACCTCCCCCAGTTATCACAGGATTTCCCTGGCAAATTTGTCTGACACCTCCACAGCATCACTTTGCAGAGCAGTCCCAAATTTGCTATGACCCTTCTTGCTAGAACTTGCTCAGGATGTAGCTTATGGCTGTTTCATCTGTCCTGAGAAGTCTTCCTTAGAAAAGATTTACATGTTTTACCCATTATCTTGACCCAGTTTTCATGAACCATTGGGAAATTTGGAGCACTGGAGAGGGTTTTGTTCTGAACACAGGTAGCTTGTGGCTGCTTTTGTCATTCCTTAAAGGCAGATGGGCATCTGACAACTTTCCAAATTCCTTGGAAATCGAGTGCCACTTGTAAGGTGGAGGAAGCAGGAGGATGGTTGATAAGGCCACTGGGACACAGAGCAGAGAATATGGAAAACTAGACACAGAGGCTCTTTTGGGAAGAGGGAGTAAACCTCCTCTCTCATTAACTATCTACAGGTGTAATCCAGACTACTACTAATTGCAGTTTTGGTTGTTGGTGATGGTGGTGTTTTCTTGGAGGTTTTGGCATTTTTTTTTGAAAACCTGTTGCTTGTATTTATTTCCCATTACTCTGGAAGATAATCTTTAGTGATCAGATCGGGTGAAATGCTGAGCATTTTCTTCTGCTCTTGGTCTCCCCTATGGTACTCTGCAATTCCAGTCTGTTTTCTGGAGTCTAGAGACTTTCCTCATCATGGTTTATTTTTCCTGTCTGATAAAAATGCTAGGAATTATTTTTAGCTAAAAAAAGTTATATGCAGTATGTCAGTACTTGCCATAGTGATGTCAAACAAATCGAATATTATCAACTAAAGTAGATGGTATTTTTTAATACTTTTAAATCACATAGTGTTTTCAATTGCATGCATCCATCCCATGCCAGGAGTAAACTCAGGAATCTGGTCCAGCACATTTATGTAAAAAGTCACCTGCCTGCAGACATGTCTTTAGCAACACTGGACAACAAGCTGGTCCTGTTTTTCCATCACAGCTGTCGGGACTATTTGTACTGAACCTGATGGCAAAATTCACAGAAGAATGGATCTGTATATTTGAACATTACAGAGCAATGAAATCTGACACATGGTCTGATATTTTGAAGGAAATACTGTAACTTCTGCCATTAGTTATGGTTTAAACGAGATAGTTTTTGATATTTGTGGTGTTTGCTTAGATCCTGCCCTTTTCAGGATGCTGATGCAGATGCCTGTAATGTTCACTGATGTTTAGGTCCAGGAAAAGGCTCAAGAGCTCAGCCCCTCATTGCAAGTTACTCCACTAAGGACTTGTTCATCCTGCTCAAGTCAGGGCCTGACTGTACTTACTACTGTAAATCCTCTAGAAGCTGAAAGATTTTGGGATGTGACTTTTGGAAATGTGCTGCTTCTACTTCAAAAACCTTGTTCAGCTGCACAACTTAAAATAATGATTTCAGTTACAGAACAATCTATTTTGTTATTTCATCTTCAATGAACCTTTTATACACAACTTGCATTACAAGAACACTGGCTTGTTTTCTTTAAAGGGAAAATAAGTGCTTTCATTTGTGCTATGTGCATCAGGCCTTTTTCCACATGGAAGTTTTAAATTGCATAATATACATTATTCATTCTGATAAAGTTTGCAGTTGTCTTGAAGAAAAAAAAAGTCTGCTATAAAGCTAGAAGGTAAAAAGCATCATTATGCATCTTATAATATAGTGCTTTATTTGCTTGTTCCAGATATTGGTAATAAATGCATTAAAGAAAGCACAAATAAACTGTTAATAATAGTAATTACTGTTAATAATAGTAATGCATAATATTTCAATTAAGTAGAAGTTTAATGTAACCAAACTACAGTAGTCTTTTTTTGATTTAGCACATGGAGCAGCAGTAGCTGGCATGGCCGTGTCAAAGGAGGAATGAAGGGATTTCAGAACTTCATGGTATCTGATAGTAACATGACTTTTGTGGAATTTGTAGAGCTCTTCAAATCTTTCAGGTAAAAGAATTTTTTTTCTGTACTAATTTCATTAATCCAAGTTTATAAAAGAGCAAAAATTGAACTCTTCCACTCTTTTTGCAGCGTCCGCAGCCGCAAGGATCTGAAAGACCTTTTTGATGTTTATGCTGTGCCTTGCAATCGGTCTGGCTTAGAACCTGCTCCACTTTATACTAATTTGAAGATTGATGAAAATAGCAGTGGATTCCAGCCTGATTTAGGTTTGTTAAAGAGAAAAATGCACCTGTTAGACAGTCAAGCACCTTCAGTTATTTCCCCATAAAATGTTTCTCAGCCAGTCTCATTATCAATTATAAGTTCAGGTAGAGAACTGCTGCCATGCCTCCATTAATACCTAGTTAGAAGGATATAAGACAAAAATGAAAGGAAGGAAAAGTATTCCAGCTTTCCATTAGCCAGATAACGTTTGTAACTGGTAATAGCAGAGGAATAAAACTTGTTGCTGCATGGCTGAGGCCAGGGATCATCCAGGGCTCCTGCAACCTGTACTGGGCTTAAACACTGAGCAAATACAGGGAGGAGACATGAGAAGGCTGTGCCCTGTGTCCCATTTGGCTGGTTTTTTCTTATCTGGTTTCCTAGTGGATCTGCTTGATGTGGGATGAGGGGGAGGGAAGCCTCTGCCCCCTTTACATTCCTCAGTTCCTATAATCTAAGTTTGGCCACATGTAAGGAAAACAGTCTTTCTGCCAAGCAGCCTGTGGGGAGGGTGCAGAACAATTGGCATATGAAACTGAAAAAAGATAAAGGGTGATTGAACAGGAAGGGTGTGGGATTGCACACAATAAAGGAAAGGCTTTGAGGGTGTACATGGTAGTGAGAGGGAGCAGCAGAGTCTTGGCTGTGGGAGAGGATCCTGTGGATCCATGTTAAAGGTTCCAGGATTTTGTTCAGAGTAATTAGACACCTCTACTCCTCTTTGATTAGTGGATAGAAACAAGATGGTTTTGTTCTAATTTACTGTTCAGTGCTAAAACACTTAGTGAGATACTTGTGTATATTGTATACTGCACTATATGCTATAGAGTATATATAATACACATAATTATTTAGCTTATATTTTTATTTCCTCATTTTTCTTTTAAGATTTGTTGACTAGAAATGTTTCAGACCTTGGTTTGTTCATTAAGAGCAGGCAGCAGCTATCAGACAACCAGAGGCAAATATCTGATGCTATTGCTGCTGCCAGCATCGTAACCAATGGTACTGGAGTTGAAAGCACATCACTGGGAGTATTTGGAGTAGGAATCCAGCAGCTGAACGACTTCCTAGTGAATTGCCAAGGAGAACACTGCACCTATGATGAAATCCTCAGTATTATCCAGGTCTGTAATATAAATATCTTGCATTTCCTTTTTGCTAGAGCTCCTGTTACTTCCATTTTCCCCATTAATGTATGCTGTTCAGAATAGCATCTGTGTGGCTTTCACACTGGTATTGTCTCTACAGTTTACTTGAATTTAAAATTTAATACTGTCTTTATTTTGGGCTAGAAAATTGTATGGATGTCCATAAATAGATCAATTTTAGAAAAGGCAAATAAATAATTTTATTAGCTATGTATACTTTAGCAGGGATGTCAGCACCTAGGAAAAGTGTTCATGACAGTTCTTTTATTTCTCCTTGTCTGGGATCACATTTGACTGTGCATAACCTTACTTTGGAACTTTAAAAAGTGCCAGTTCCACATATTTTTATTTTATTGTAAAAAATTTCCAGAGCAAACAAGGACATTTTATTGCCTTATGTGCAATGGCTGAAGATTTTAGAAATTGTGTAGAAAAAATTTTATTCCTCCAAACAGACGTAATTAATATACTCCAAAACAAAGCCCCCATTTAGCAGTTAACAAAGGCTAAAAATGATATATAACTATGAATATGTAAGATAGAATTGCAAAGTTTAAAAGGCAGAAACTATAAAGAAACTTCAAGTTGGAATCCCACAACTGTCATTAATTTGAGATGGTGCATAGTAGATAGGAGTCGGACACCTGCTCATAAATCTTTCTTAATTTGAATTTAGTTGCTGTCTCAGCTTTGAACAGGATATTGGATTAGGTGATCTCCCAACATCCCTTTCAACCTGAAGGTTTCTTTGATTTATGATTATGACTTTAGTGTGTTTTTTTAATGATTTGTAAAACACAGGCACCTGATTACTTTATCCACAAAAAGACTGTTTGCATACTAACTGTCTAGTGCTATGAGCAGACTATATATAAAAACATGACAAAGACATATTTCTTCATAATTGTTATTATATATATCTTTAATTTCTTCCTCCTTACAGAAATTTGAACCTAGTGTGAACATGTGCCAGCAGGGGCTGCTGTCTTTTGAAGGATTTGCAAGGTAATTACTTCTGTGTGAATATATATATATATATGTATGTATGCAAAAAGATTATACCAGTGTATTGATGTTTCTCAGAGAGTCACAAAATGCTCAGCACAGCATAAAATTTCCTCACATCTTCTCACTTCTAGATTTTTGATGGATAAAGACAACTTTGCCTCCAAAAATGATGAATCACAGGAGAATGCTGAGGACTTGCACTTTCCTCTCTCATATTACTATATAGAATCCTCACACAATACTTACCTTACTGGCCATCAGCTTAAAGGGGAGTCTTCAGTGGAGCTCTACAGCCAGGTAGGCAGGATTGGACCGTGTAGCTTTCAACATGAGCTTGTTTGTTTTACTGGCAAGTTTCAGGAACATGACCTTTTTGCTTTGAAAATCTAAGTGTCCTAAACCCCTGCTTGCAAAACGTTGGAAAACATGATGTGTGGGAAAGCTGCCTCTAAGCACAGTTGTGCTCAAATGCCTTTTCTAAGGCAAAAAATGGGTTTACTTTGAGATTCATAGCATTTAGACACCAGTCGGTCTGACCCAACCTACTAAAATTAGACTTTCCCACAGGAAAGACTGATCTAATATTTTAGTTCATTCAGATGTCAGAAACACTACTGAAATACTGTGCATTGCACTGCAAAGACAAATTTCAAATAGAACTATAACTTCTAAAAATGTTACTTTTAGGAATATTCTACAGTTTTTAGACTTTATGCCAGATTGGTGGTGAACAGGGAAGGAACAATTTCTCCCTTGGGCTTTCAGTTCTGTGTTTGTTTGTATATATGTATTTGTATGTCTGTGTGTTTACAAAATGCTCGAGAAAGCATCAAACTTCCTGTCAGTAGTGTTTTCATTATGCTGAGAGTTAATAACTCACCGTTGAGAAAGGGCTCATCTGGTGTCCCATGTGCTCCCCCACCTGGGGCTATAGACAGGGGTGAAGCTGTGTTAGGAAATCCTGAATAATGTGAATGCACTGAGTAATGCAATTGCAGAGGTTCCTGTAGTAGCAGTGCACAGTGATCTTAGTATTGTGTTGGTAACAGATGGGAAATGAGATAGAGATCAACTGCCTTTAAAATTTGCATGATTGAGAAAAGCCTTTTCCTGTCCCTCAAGTAGCTGCTGCCTGCTGAAGGGGCACTTTGTTCTGGCTCAGTGTGGCTGGCTCTCACAGAAGTGGTGGAGTGCCAGCTATGGACACAACTGTCTGAAATCAAATTATTCAGGTTTTTAGTAGAAGTAATTTTTTCTTTGTTCCTGAATGGTTTTGCTGGAAATGGTTTTGATTGTAGAGATCTTTCTATTCTGTAAAATATTAAATTGTAGTACAGATGACAGGCATGGTAAATACTGATAATAAGCAATAATAAGCTGGGCTACCAAAAGATGGGTTAGCTTATCTCTCCCTTCATCCTCCCTCTTTGCTTCCTTCAGTAGTTTTTCTAGCAATGGCTTTCTAAAATAAATAAATTAATAATTTAAAAAGTCATGAATGAATTGGTGGCTGTAAATTAGCTTAATATTTGATTTAAGATGGCCTGGCACATTTCTGTTTTAGCTATCCTCGCAGAAGTTTCTTAAGACTTCATTTTCAGACTATCATTTATTTATAAAACTAACAATAACAAAAAACTCCAGCAAACAAACTGCAGGTACTTTCCCCATAAGCTGTCGTGGGGGCAGCCTGATGTTTATAGCTGCTTTTGCAGGTAGAAATATGGGAGTGTTTCCCTCTCAGAAAATTAGGCTATACAATAAGAACCACCTTTTGCAAACAAATTCCATGTGTTCTGTACATTACCATGAATTTCAAAGCTTTGTGGTAATTCTCCCAAGAACATTCATGCTTTGCTTGATTTTCACATTCTTTTTCAATGGGAAATAAGGAATTCAGTTAGGGAGTGCAGTTAGCTGGGGACTGTACCTTCTGTGGGCTGTTTACTTCACAGAGGTTGCTCTTTCCAGCAATTTTGCTGAATCACTGGGCATTCATTGAGCTCTGCAATGTCTGTCTTCTGCTTTGATGGCGTGATACTGTGGCTTAGGTGTGCTTACACTGTTCAATTGCATTGTAGGTTCTTTTACAAGGCTGCAGAAGTGTAGAATTAGACTGCTGGGATGGTGATGATGGGATGCCTATCATTTATCATGGGCACACTCTTACTACAAAGATCTCTTTTAAGGTATGCTTGTAATTGCACATAGAAACAAAAAAATGAGAAGTTATTTTTTCTGTAGTAAAGGGAAAGATTAATTTTCTGCTAGAAAAATGAAAATCCTGATCAGCTAAATTCTAATAGAATATAAACTATAGATTATGTCAGACGTGAAATTCTCAGTGGTGAATATGCTTATCAAATTAGGTTTTGTAGCATATGTGGTATAATTTTGTTTTTGTTATTACGTGTACGTAACAAAAGCAGGTATTACCACTTGCGTTGTAACAAGGTGCCAGTTTGCTTTGAAAGCCCGCTGTGGCCCCTTCCTTCTCAGAGGGGAAAGCAGATGGGTCCCCTCTCAGCGAACAGTAGGTTAACTGAAAGCTGCAGGATGGTCCCACGTTCTCCCAACGGCCTCTCTGTGTCTCTGCCTCTCTCAGGAGGTGGTTGAAGCCATCGATCGCAACGCGTTCATCGCTTCGGACATGCCGGTGATCATCTCCATAGAAAACCACTGCTCGCTGCCCCAGCAGCGCAAGATGGCCGAGATTTTCAAGGTGGGTCATCACTGCAGTGAATTATTCCAGCCACGTCCCGTGGGATTTTCCGTAATGCGTCACGTCTTCTTGATATTTCAGAATGTATTTGGAGATAAGTTGGTGACGAAGTTTTTATTTGAGAGTGACTTTTCTGATGATCCCATGCTGCCTTCCCCTGGCCAACTGAGAAGAAAAATCCTGCTTAAAAACAAGAAGCTGAAAGCCCATCAAACACCAGTGGATATATTGAAACAAAAGGTAAAGTTTTTCAAGCAGTGAGACCCAACTCTTGTTAGAAATAATTCATTCATGTTTGAAGTTTTTGCTAATCCTGTATGTACAGCAGAATAGTCTAATGCACGTTCATGCTTGGAAAACTCACAGTGGATTGCAGTTTTTTCAAATAAGTAGACAACACATACAGTAAGTTATAGGTACAGCTTAACTAAATTTTAGCGTATATTAATTTTAGAAAATTTCATAATATTATGATTAACACCACATACCCTGTGTAACAAACATAATTGAATCTTTTTCTCTGAGGTTGTAACATTTACTATTCATGTTTATTGAGATGTAGTGATATGCACTGAGTATGTGTGTATATTTACAGTATGTAGTAACTTCTGGTAGAGTTTTGCTTTGTTTCTTTTTTCAAATTCAAGCCAGGCAAATACTCGATTCTTTATTGACTTTTTGTGGGGGACTCTGCTACTCAAATGGTGTTTGTTCCCATGTGAGAATTTCTTTGATTTCTAAAAATTAGGGCTGCATCTCCAGGAGCCTCAATCTGATGTCTATGATTAGTCAGCAGTTTGATTGAATCCTTGAAAACTAATTGCCATTACCCAAAATGTAGACACAATTGCATTACATTGAATTCTTGTTATCAGACGATTAAATCACACTGATCATACCAGTATATGGATATTCTCTATCTTTGGAAAAAATATTTAACTGTTTCTGAAACAGCATGTCTCAGACTGGGAAAAGGCAGTCTTGAATGATGTGCAACTTGGACATGTTACCACAATTAATTAGGTTTCATATCTTATTAAGTGGTTTTTTTTACAATACAAGTTCTCTTTGCATTCAAACCCTTAAGTGGTATTTTAGCTTGATCTTAACAGTCTTACTCATTTCTCACTTAATATGTTCAGTGCTTTCATACAAACAGAACAAGATACAAACAGTAATGAAAACTTAGCAATAATGTAGTAAGTGATTCTGTTGTTGTAGGCTCACCAGCTGGCACATTTGCAAGCACAGGCTAGCAATGGTGCTAGCAACCCCACACCTACCAATGAAGAGGAAGAAGATGAAGAGGATGAATATGACTATGACTATGAATCTCTCTCTGATGGTAATTACATGTGTTTGTTTGTTTATTTGTTTGTTACAGTGCTTTTGTTAGAACTGTAGTAGTAAGACATGAGTATTCTAGTTCAGGAATGAGCTGGGTAAGCAGTGTCCTTGCACAAGTCTGAAAAGGCTGGAATTGTTCAGCTGGTAAAGAGGAGGACAGAGCAGTGAATTGGAAGCAGGTTTACCAAGTCATAAAGTGGTGGATTAGGGGAAGCACAGAATGTTACTCGTTAGATCTAGAAGGTGCTCAGTAAAACAAGTGGAAGAAGTATTTAAAACAGGTAAAATAATTGTTTGTGCAGCTGGTAGTGCACTTCTGGGATGTGCTGCTATGGGAAATTGCAGAGCCAAATTACATCAGCATATTAAAAAAAAAGGATTGGACAAATTCATGGACAGATTTATAAGCAAATGTTATAGGTAGCAGTATTTGGTCCAACATCCCTATTATTCAGCGACTGTGGTTGTTGGGGTGGTGATTAGTGACTGGTTGCTGTGTTGCCACTGTTAGAAAGAGAATAGTGGGCTGGATGGACAAGTGGTCTGACACAGCTGGGGATGTTTTCCTGAGTGAACACTGAAGTGCTGCACTCACTGCACCTCTGAGTCTGGTGGGGACCCATGTAAGTTCTAGGTGCCATGTTCAGAGAACATGTAAGGCTCCAGCATATCCTGCAGCACAGGACTTCTTTCCAGGTGGTCTCTTATTTACATTACTTGCTTCTGTGTTTAGTGATTTAAAAAATAGCCACAAAATTAATGAAAGCAGTTCAGGACTTGACACTGTTTGTGGAATACCCATGTTATTTATGAGTTTGATGCCATTGCTGCCTTTAGTTGCATTTTGCTTAAAACTGGCCTAACTGGCTATTTGAGCGTACTCATGTGAGGAAAAGGGTGGAGATGGTGTAGATGTAAATTTCTGTGAAAACTTATATCTCTGCTAAGAGACTTGCCAAGAAAATGTTGCACACTGATTGCAGTAAGTGACTTTCAAGCACTGTTCTAGTTAAGAGAAGGTTTGAGAAATCTGTAGCTAGCAAGAAACCTTCCAGTATATGAAGGAATCTGGAGCATGGTTTACTACTTTATTACAATGATTATTCTTTGGAGTCTTTAGTTATTTTAATATTTTGTTAAAGCTAATATAAATAATAGTCTGTAAACTTTCTAAAAGAGATTCAGTTTTATTTTTCTTACCAATACATTTTTTTGTGTAAGGCTAATAGTTTTACAACTGACACTTACTTTTCATTTCTCTGCCTCTAAATCTTAATTCCCTTTACACTTATTCCCTCTCTGACTCGTTTCCCTGTAGCTGATGTCCTTAATGCTTCTCCTGCTCCTAACAGCCAGGAAGGTAAAAGCCACTTGGTTGAGCATTTTAACTGCATGAAATCAGCACTGCATCTTCAGCCTGTTCAATGTGACAGTGTGAATACATAGTTTCTACTTCATATTATAAATGCAAGCAGGTATTTTTATATGGCATTGTTAACTGGTCAGGAACTGTAATAAGCCTGCATGTGTGACACTTGTTATGCATAAAAAGAATATGGTCAAAGCATCAGGAATATCAGGAATTAAGTGAAACCATTCCTTTTGTGACAACTGCAATATTTTGGTCCAGAAAGACCACATCATTATTAGGCATAGTATTCTCTGAAAAGTATGTAGCTTTGAAGAGATATTTCTGTAGATGTAAAAAATACTTGTGCATGGTGACAGTAAGGAGAGGAAAGCCAAACAAAATGTTTTGCTGTACAAAATGTGTACATATTTGATAGGGTTAATTGTGCTTTGACTTCAGCATTTTTTTTGTCATTCAGGAATATAAGTTGTTTTCAGATGACAAACTTAATTCATTAAATGGTTTGTTTTTAAAGATCTTCTGAGCACAAAAAGTGGGCTTTAAAGGAAGTGCAATGTCTTAACCAAACCCAAGCATTAAATTTTTAAATAGGTTACTACTAGAGGATGATGCTTTGACCAGTAAATGCCTTATTTTAGCATCTGATTATTCATATAAGATTCACAGCACTGTCCACAAATATTGTTAATTCAAATGAAATTTCCAGTTGAAATTGTTTGGCTTTATGTTTATTAAAATCCCATTAATTTTTAGATAATATTCTTGAAGACCGACCTGAGAATAAATTATCAAGTGATAAACTGCAGTTTGAATATAATGAAGAGACTGCCAAACGACTAAAGAAGGCTGATTGTGCTTCTTACAATAACAAAGGAAAGGTAGTTCTGCTTTTTCCCCCTTTCTTCTCAGCTGCACTTTGATATATAATCCAGTTTAAAAGGGTTTGGACAGTTTAGGTAACTAAGATATCACATGGCAAATGCACTTTAATGAAGAGAAACAATAGAAAGCATGGAAAGACACCAGAGAGAAAAAATTTATAGAACAAATGCTTAACATACTGTGCAAGAAAAGTCCTCAGAGGTTATTGTATATATAGGCTGCTTGGCTGCAAATTCGATCCAGAAGCTTATTGAGATATTTCATTTCCATTAATATTGATGGAACTGAAGATTTCTTCTGAATCTTCAGCATCTTTGTGTTTCAAAATAAGTTTAAAATACCACACTGTGATACCAGATAACCATGACACCTATTATTAAATAATCTGAAAAAGGAATCAGTGTATTGCTGTGTAGTGCATTATAGATTCTTCTCAACATGGATGTGTTTTGTCTAAATGTTTGTAGAACTGACTCTGAATAAGGTCTCTACACACTACTGCAGAATCAGTAACAGGTATTCATGCAGGAATGTGCACACAGGAGGGAGATTTGTTAGGTGAGAACAGAAGCCGTATAGGAAGAAGGAGATAAAATATTTTTAAGAGTATGTATGATATTCAAGAGTTCTTCCACATTCAGTAGTACTGTTATTAAATGTTCTTGGTGTTGTCACTCAGGTTTACGACATGGAGCTGGGTGAAGAATTCTACCTTCCACAAAATAAGAAGGAAAGCAGACAAATAGCCCCAGAGCTGTCAGACCTTGTCATTTACTGTCAAGCTGTAAAGTTCCCGGGTGAGTACACTGCCCTGTTTTATTGCTTTAAGCCTTCTAATTCCTGGAGACATTATGTTTATCTTTTGAATTACTTTGAAGTAGTCGAGGAGGTTCGTTCTTCATGATTTGGTAGTCTTCATAATAACAGCTCCTGGCTGAGAAGTAGTGTTCATAAATTATGTGAATACATACTGTTTGTCATATTAAAATGTTTACAAAAGTGAAATTTGCCAGTCTTCACAACTTAGACAACTGCTTCACTGCCAAATGCCAGATGACAGAAAGCTTTATCTTAAGAGCTCCGAGTTTCCATGTAAGGACCTACTGAATTAAGAAGGAATATACTCTTAATGCGTTGAAGGTAGAGTGTGTCACATTTCTTTAAGTGACCTCTGTTTAGTGTGTTTCACCTTAGCCTACAGCTGCATCTTCTGTTTTTTTCCAAGTGGAAAGGAGAGGAGCCATTTGCAGGGGTAAAACACCTTTTCATGGGAGGGGTGAGGGCAGCTGCTTGTACACTCTCCCTCAGTCTTCATGGAAGCAGTTACAGCAATAGGAGAATCTTCTTCTGTACAGTAGGAAGAATAACATTTGCAGAGAAAAGGAGAGGGGGTAACTGAAGAGATCACTGATAGGTACTTGTTCAGTACTGAAATATGAGGTTGGGTATATTTTGGCTCATACTGTGTACATAAATACTTTTAAATTGAGAATGTATTGTTTATTGATGTGTTTAATATTTTGAATGAAAAATCTGCTCTTTAGTGGAACGGTTCTCTGTGGAAAAGTTAGCAATTCTGCCAAATCATGATCTTATACAAACAGAGCTATAATCAGATTAGAGAAGCTAACCAAACATAAAATAGTGTCAAATAGGCAAGATAAACATGCTGAAAAATGGACAGACATTCTTTTATAATCTTTTATAACTTTAAGAATTGTAGGTGTCACTTGTAAAAATAATGACTTCTAAAAATTCAAATCTGATACTCTTTTTTATGAAATCTGCAATGAGATATATTTCAAGTAAAATATTTTCTTTTAAAGAAAGATATTAAAGATTAAATGGGGAGAATTTAGGTTGTTCCAAGCATTTTGACACACAAAAAAATTCTGATGTTCTAAGAAAGCTTTGAAATATTTAATTATTAATACTGGTTATAAAAGAAATACCTGCTTTCCTTCTCAGTTTTATTCCTCTTGCTTTAAAGGGATCATGAATAGAACAACTAAGAAAATGATCTCCTTTCACAGATGAACACATGAAGCTGTAGAAATGACTTTTCCAACAAACTGTCTTTTTGAGACAAATAGTGCCTTGTCTGAGGTAATGTAGGCTTCCATGGCCACCATGGCAGTGACTGGATTCCTCTGCTCAGCCAGAGGGCACAGACATGGTGCACTGCCCTACCCCACTATTGTCCATTGGTGCTGGGAAGAAGACTGGTAGATCCATGACTGTGTAGCTCTATGGCCTGTGTTCCTAACCAACTCAGAAAATGCATGTTTTGGACATAGGGAGGGCAGAATTCATGTCAGTGTCTGATCAATGGTGTAAATACTTTATTTCTCCTGTCTTCATATATTTTTGTTCTGTGTTTACACTTGCCTACGTCCCTGACTGTTAATCACTGATTTGTGACTATAAAAAAAGACAAGGACCACAATGTTCACTTACCCTAACCTACTGGGTAACACAGACTGCCCTAAGTGTTCTCTGGTCAAAACAGAATTTATCATGTGGGGAAAATAACTTTTCTTGTTTATAAAACCTCTGGTAACAAGGAACCCACCACGACTCTTGTTGCTTCTGTGCTTTTGCACCTTACAGTCCTTGCTTAACTTGAATTTCAGTGTGTTGGATATCATTACACCATTATCTGAGAGGCTCAAGGTCTGTTCTCTTGTCAGTGGAGTGCCTCTGAGCACTGCTACTGGCCCATGGCTTGTCACCTTGGTGCTGAGATCCTTACACAATGAGTAGAGAGACAGAGTGTATAAAAGCAGGATTTGCACAATCAAGTGGAGAGAGCAGGGAGTCACCTGAGCCCACCAGCATGAAATTTGGTCACAGTCTCCATCATATCAGACTATCTGCCCCTATGGTATCCCTTTTTAAGAAATTAAAGTGACCATAAAAAGGGACACCCTACATATAGAAATGCTGTAAATTCTCTTTGGAGGTCTGCAAACCTGCAGTCTTTCTGTTGGTCTGAAACACGTGGTGAGAAGGAGGCAATTACAGTTTAACCTGTTACGTTGGTATGGTGAGAATGAAAGGGGCAGGGAAGCTTGCAGTCCTCTGGATTAAAAATCTAAAAGCAGTAAAGCAGTGTGCTTATATCTAACATGTGAGATGGGCACTAAACTCTGTAAATCGAAGAACATGGCACAGGGGTTGTAGGGAAACACAAAACATTTGCTCTGACACTGTGATGGAACAACAGGATTTATGTACAGTATGGTGAGATCTAAGCTAGTAAGATCTACTTTGATCTACTTTGAGAGTTGGACCAGTTAACTTCCAAATCCTTGTCAACCTCCATTGTTTTGTGAATTTATGATTCTATGAGTTGGTGAAGCTTTATTTTGAAGTCAGGTTTAAATTGGAATGCAAAATGGAGCTTGTCTCTGGGAAGAGACGTGTAACATGCAAAGCATGGGAAGGACTGAAAGGAAACTCCCAGCTGCAGTGCACCCTGTGGCCATCACTGGGTTCAGTCAGCCCTGGGGTTTGCACTCTCTGGTGATTTATGAGGTTAGTTTCTTTCCTCAGTGACTGTCTCCACAACAGGATTTTGAAACCTGGATCTTACTTGCCCGATCCATTGAAAACTGAATTTAAATAGTGCTGGAAGCACACAGTGCATAACTCCTCATTCTTCTAGTCAATTTATATTCCTTGATCTCAGTCTCTACTGTCTTCTGTGGGTTTTGTGTATGCTTTGGCCCAAAGAAACAATACATCTCCAACGCTGAAAACATTTATGTATATTCTAAATTTTACTAACCCAAGCAGTTCCATTGAAACTGTGTGCATAATTTTAGTAAGTACATGTACACATGCCATAAAGATTGAGAGCTGAAAATTTGCAGCTGTGGGCAGGCTTCAGTCAGAAAGAGGCCAATGTATGCTCTTCGTGATTTACATTTGTATTTGAAACATTAGTATTAAATCCAGAACTGCCTTTAGGCAGATGTGAAGTGATGTGAATAAATGAGGAACGTTTTAGGAGTCACAGTTAAGCATACAACAGGGTATTTGCTTTGTTATATTCTATATCACAAACACATCCTGGGTCTCTGAGAGCATCCCACACGTCACTGCTGTGGGTGTCAGAATAATTATAGTGCACTTTCAGTTTGATCTGCTGTGTGCTCTCTCCAAGCCAACAGAAAGAAATTGGCCTTAAGTGGGATTAATTCTGTTTACTTCACCAGGATTCAGGTCATGATTTTAATGATTATGTTTCTAGAATGCACAAGTTTGAATAATAGCTATACTAGAGCTTTCCAGCTCCACTCCTAGTACATATTAGCCATTAAATATGTAATGGAACTTGCACACCTAACTGTATTTCCCAACACTGAAATACAAATAAATAGAAGAAGATGACTCTGAAAACATTTTGAAGTTAAACTGTACAACCAACAGCGTTTGGACATATTATGTTATGTTATGTTATGTTGTATTATGCTATGCTATGTTATGTTGCTTATGATACATTATATTATTGTATCTGCATTTATTTAACTATGTAGGTATTGTAACCTAAATGAATTCCATGATATTCATTACTGTGCAGATTTATTGCTTCTGTAGAAAAGATCTTTATTTTTTGAAATTATTCCTAGGATGAATACATTGGGACTGTTACTGTAGGTTTTTTAGTATCAGTGTGGACCATTCCATAATTTGAGAGAAAGCCTTTGCCTTCCTCAAGCCAAAAAGTAAAATGGAGAAAAGTTATATCACAGAGAGAGAATTTTATATGGTATTGCTTCATATGGGTTTCTATATACATTATATAAATACATATATATACACACACATTATATAAATACATACATATATACATTACATATAAAACCATACATAAGATATACATATATAAAAGTGTGTATATATGTAAAGATGTTAAAATTAAATTGTGGAGAAAAATACACTGCTTGTCCTGTGTGCTATATAACAGGAGTATTCATGCCTTCAAAAATAATGTAAAATATGATGGAAAATGTCATGCCCTCTTGGTCATGTTTTTTGGCTCATTTATTTTACATTTATGGGAACAGGCTTGTCAACTCTAAACCCATCTGGCTCTAGCAGAGGAAAAGAAAGAAAAAGCAGGAAGTCCATTTTTGGCAACAATCCTGGCAGGCTGAGCCCTGGGGAGTCAGCTGCTCTTGCCAAAGCATCTGGAAAAGGTAAAGTTAGCATCTTCTTTCACCAGTCACGTGGAATGGCTCTGTAATCCAACACATGTACCAGACCAAGTTGTTAAAGATCAAATACTTTGCAATGTGTAAGACATCAAACTTTGGAATGGTTTTTTGTTAGCACAGAAGCTTTTACAGTACCACTATTAGAACTGAAGTGGTGAGTGTGGAATACTAGCATTACTTAGTCAGAAATATGATTACCCTAATTCATAAACAATTCAAAACTAATGTACATTTTAAGTGATGTATCTTAAAGTTTATATTTTAAAAGATATAAGTGAATATTTTCAAAGTACAAATGAAAGCCAGGACTGTTGGACTGGTCCAGAAAAGTGTTTTTATTTTCTGAAATAGAACTTAGCAGCCTAAAATTCAGCCAAGTCCATGAAATTGTGCAAATTAGACTCTGCAGGTGATTCAGTTTGTGAACCTGGAAACTGTGCCTATTAACAGATGTAAAGAAATACAAAGAAAGTACAGAAAAGGTTCTGGAGCAGGAATAAGACCCAGATCCCGTGCTTTTCAAGTGATTGCCATAAACAGATATTTTGAACTAATTTTCTGGCTCAAGGAGAGTTGCATTTCTTGCAGCCCAAGGGCATGACTGCAGGAGACAGGAGAGATTTCCTTCTAGAGGCCAGTGTCCTAAAAGTGAATAAGTCTGGTGCCTAATTCTAAAGCATATAAGTATTTGCTGCCTTTGTTCCCTAATTTTGGCAGTCTCTGTAAACTGACTGGAAAATTAGCAGATGGCTTTCAGTCTTGCCTCTCTTCCTCATGTAAAATGTATAAATGAGAAGAAGGGAGTTTTATTCCTTTATTTTATGCAGGCAAATGCCAATTAGGTATTAATTATGAAAGTGGTTGTTAGCTAATCATGGTATTATTTCAATACTTGAACATCGTGTTTCCTCTCAGGGATTGTTCTTACTGTGTGAGAAGGACTGTGACACTTGCCCCGAGTAGTGTCATTTTCCAGGATCACCTTTTTCTACCATAACCAAAGCCCACACACACACTCCACTAGAAACCATTGAATTTTTGGAGTTTCTGGACCTGCAGCTGTACCTTGAGGGCACTGTTTATTTATTTTCCAGGTCCTTTTGATGCGATGAGGCAGACCTGGGAAGATCCTTGCTCCCCTTACAGCTCTCCAGCTTCCCTCAGTGCCATCATAAGGACGCCCAAGTGCTATCACATCTCGTCGCTGAACGAGAACGCTGCCAAGCGGCTCTGCAGGCGCTACTCGCAGAAGCTGATCCAGCACACCACCTGCCAGCTCCTGAGGACCTACCCCGCTGCCACGCGCATCGACTCCTCCAATCCCCACCCCCTGATCTTCTGGCTCCACGGGGTGCAGCTCGTGGCTCTCAACTACCAAACGGACGGTAAGGCTGCACAAAGCCGGGTTTTTGTACCTTTGAAATCTGATAGGAGGCCTTAAGTCGTGAATTTGTATTTTCCCTGTTTACTTTTCCCTGCTGTCCTGAGGGGACCTTCCTGTGTCTGTGCCCCCCAGCACAAGCAGGTTCATGCCACGACATGCTCTCCTTGAGAGCAGTGACCCCAGAGTCCAGGAGCTTCCCTGATAACCCAGAAGTTCCTGGACAGCAACACCTTCCATTTTTTCTTATTGCTGAAGGTTGTTTTTTCCCCACCACTTCAAGTAACTATTATCCCTTTCTGATAATATCAAGTATAAAAAGTTACTGAACTATTTTAACTTGGAAGTGCTTGCATGCTGGTTTAATGTGGATCAAAACATTTTTTAACTATTTGCTATCCTATCTTGTGTTCCTTCACATTTTCGGTGGGGGATCCATTAGTTCATCTACAGTTTTCTTTCATTCTGCAGTTCAGGGCACATTCCTAGAAACTTCTCAGAGAATTGCTGTAGGCAACCCCTACAGTTCACTAAAGACAATGGAAAGGAAAAGAACGAACTCAGAGTTTTGTGTAATTTCTAGATAGAGTGGATACATAAATCACAGCTAGTGCTGAAAACCAGGAGTAGTACACAACTAAAATATTTTTGAAAAAGATACTTCAAACATGACTTTGTTTTCACTGTTACAGTTTTTCCATTGTACCATTGCTCTCTGTCAGTTTTGGCTGCCTTAATTTCACAGATCTTCCTCTGCAACTCAATGCAGCAATGTTTGAGGCTAACGGTGGCTGTGGATATGTTTTGAAACCTCCAGTTCTGTGGGATAAAAGCTGTTCAATGTACCAGCAGTTTTGTCCACTGGAAAGAGACCTTGATAATAAGGAGCCAGCTATATATTCTTTAACAGTAAGTACATGAAAAGGGAATTTCATACAGGCAAACAGATAGAAGTAGACAATGTGCAACTAGAGTCTTTAACCAGCATTACAGTCATGCTTCTAAATGAAAAGACTGAATCTTTAAATGTTGCTTCCAAAGGTCAGCCTAACTAGCAGAAATTGGAGAGGGAAGGAACAAAGATTTGTCTTTATTTTATTGTATTGGCTGTTTTGTATCCATAGTTACTTTCACTGTTTCCTTCACAGTATTTGTTGAAATTCAGTCCTGAAAGCTTTTTCTCTGGGACTACAAAACTGAGTAAAATTACACATGTGCCTTGATGTTTCACACATTTGTGAACACTTGAAAAGCTGCACAAAAAGCCATTATAAAAAGCTGTACTGAATCTTGAAAAAATATTTTTTGTAAGTTATATAATAAGATATATAATTCATGGATTTGTGGCCAAAAAAAAGTACTCTCAGAAGCTAGTCCTCTCCAGCAATTGTGTCAGAAAAAGTGAGATTCATAAGAATCAGAATTCTCCCAGCTGTGGTAATTGCACACTTAATTCTTGTGTTGTGTATGCCAAAGCAAGCTAGAGCTCAGTGCTATCACCCCAGAGTAATGGAGAAGAAAACATGATCATTTTTAACTACATTACTGGTACATTCTTTCTGGATTAATGTTCAGATGTCTTGAGCAGTTGCACTTGCAATGTCTAGTATATCTTTTCAGTGGAAGGATACCATAGCACTGGTGGTGGTGGGGGTGGGAGGTTTGAGGGAGCTCTGCTTCTGAAGTTACTGCCCTGGCAGTCACAAAAGTGAGTGTTGTAATTAGATCAGCATGTTAATGAACTGTGCTTAGGGGTGTGCTGAGCAGTGTTTAGCTCAGGATCGTGACAGCATAGGGATTACTCCCCTGAGTGTTCTCTGTGCTCCTCGGCTGCAGATCGTGTCTGGGCAGAATGTTTGCCCCAGCAATAGCACGGGCAGCCCCTGCATCGAGATCGACGTGCTGGGGATGCCCCTGGACAGCTGCCACTTCCGCACCAAGCCCATCCACCGCAATACTCTCAACCCCATGTGGAACGAGCAGTTCCTTTTCCGCGTCCACTTCGAAGATTTGGTCTTTCTCCGGTTCGCGGTTGTTGAAAACAACAGCTCAGCTGTGACAGCTCAGAGAATCATTCCCCTAAAAGCGCTGAAGAGAGGTATGGTATAGGTCATGGTGGCACCCTGTGCCAAAATGGTCCAGCGGATTCGTGGGCTGAGTCCTTTCAGGGGGAAGGTTTTAATCAGCTGATCGCATTTTTCTAGAGAAGACAGGGAGCAAATACCAGACAACACACCATGACCCGGCAGTACAGTGCTGATCTAAGACTCCCTGGGAGCTGGCAGCCACCCCAAGACTTGTAAAAAGTCCCATCCTGTGCTGTTGTGGAGGCAGGGGTGTGTGGTGCACACCTGCTCCAATCCTGAGCGTGCTCCTGAGGTTATGTTCACCAGGAGACTGCCTGCTGCCTCACGCAGCTTGGAGTGCTTTCATCCCTGCCTTGTCCTTAGCCCAAGAAGCTGCTGTAACAGCTGATCACTGAGCAGAGGGGAATTGCACTGCTAATTGAAGGGTGAAAAGAAGTGAGAGAGAGATCAGGAAACATCACTAATTGTGTGACCCCCTGGGGGAGGGAGTTTCCATATTGCCAGTAGCTCTTTTACATTTGCTTTGTATCACTGTAACACCACGGAACTGTCTGTGTTGGCATGTGAGGAGATCTGGCCATACACATGCATTTTCCTGTGAATATTTGACCTTGCTTCATTCCTGTTCTGATATTTAGATATTTTTTGTATGACTATATTAAGTATTAATGGTGAAACAAAGTCAGGTTGCTCTAAGAGCCACTCAGCAGTAGGATTTGTGTTACACAGTTGTACAGAGTTTTAATGCAGTGTTATTACAGTGCTTCAAATCCTACCTGTGTGGCAAAGTGTAGCTATAAATACAGCAAATTTGAGTTTTCTATTTATGAGACTTGTGTCCTAGCATATGGCAAAGTATTTACAGAAGGATTTTTCCTCTTTAGGCTACAGACATGTCCAGCTCCATAACCTACACAATGAAACATTAGAGATTTCCAGTTTGTTCATAAACAGTCGGAGAATGGAAGAAAGTCCCTCTGGAAACACTCTTCCTGCATCTATGGTAATACAATTTTTGTTTGTGTGTGTGGATTACCTGTGTTCTTGGTTTAATAATTACCATGATGTGAAGATTTATAGAGACAGAGTGTTCAAAGATATTAGCCCTCAAACCTGTACATTCTTCAGACTTACCTGTGTGGTTGAGCAGTGAGGTTCAGTGCTGCCTCATGCATGAATTTGAGCAAAGCCTTTGAGACCATTAAAAAGAAAGTTCCAAATTACCAACAACTTTGAAATAATGAGAGTAAAATTGATTTCTATTACAAGAAAAGATGAACTCTGTAGTTCCATAAATACATACAGATTTACATGTGTGTGCACATCCATATGTTTGTATGTGCAAATATGTATACATATATATATTTGTATATCTAAAAATATGTATGTATGCATGCATATATGTGATTTTTGTTTAAAAGCCCTTACTGTTAGGTTACCTGGGTTACTTGTGTTTTGGCAATTTTAAACATGTATTTTATCGTTTTACTGACTCCTAAAGTGTTAGATAAAACCTTCTGAGCTCTCGTGTGTGCAGCAGATGTGTTGCAGATATTACCTCCTGTGAATACATGCCAAGCTTGTATCTTGGTGAATTACTAGGGTAGAAAGGAAGAACAAATAGTTTGGAGGTTAAAACAAGGCTGTAGCTTTTCATCCAGTAATCTGTATGCTGAATCCAAATATCTGAGCTCAGCTGGAATGGGGAATGAGGGAAGGAGGTTGGCCCTTTGTCCACTGGCAGTTTATGTATTCCCACTAGAAAACTTCCTTTTTCTTCTTTCTCTTCAGCTTTAGGATATGATGGAGGCTTTTGGAGGGTTTTTTGGGGGTTTTTAGATGCCTCAATCTGTAGTGTAAGGAAGAGCCGTGTGTGAACTGAACAGCTTTGCTTTGTCAAGGCCTTTCCATTTGTGTGTAGTTTCTTTTAAGCAACCTAGAAATAGCATGCCTGTGTAAAAGCATCCAGTAACCTGTTGAATGTTGTCTGAACAGCTGTTTAGCCTGGGAGAAAGGAAAGCTGCCGTGATTTACAAAGTGACAGTTCATGGAATTCCGGGTCCAGAGCCTTTCACTGTTTTCAGTGTAAGTGCAGGGACCACGGCTGCACAGCTGCTCCCTCAGGTGAGCTTCCTGCTGAACTGCAGACTCTTCATTGCCACAATCCACACTAACATCCTTCTGGACCTCTGTCTCCCTGTGCTAATCACACACGGGGCTGTTGTAGTTCATTCATTGCAGCAAGAGGTGCAGTTAGAAATGCATTGCTGTGGCATTAATTACACTGCAAACAGAGAATATAATCAGTGGAATTTTCCTAATCTTCAGAGAATGGGTTAATAATCTTAGAATATATTTCCTGTTAGTATTTTAATATTTGGGCATATGGAGATGAGAAAAACAATCTCTCTAATCGATGGGGGCAGTGGGTTCTCCTTACAACAAGGGCAAACATTTCTGCACAATTCTTTGAACTGAAGCACCGTAGGAACAGAGAGTAAAAGTTAGAGGGCTAAGTTCATGAGTAGAAAAACTAGATAACTCAGCAGGGATTGTTATTCTAGCAGCAGGAAAAGACTGTACTGTCCTGGGATTATGAATAAATTTTCTGGCCAGCCAAAAAGGACCAAAATAAGCTTAAATAGTACTGCCTTGTCTGGAATAGCTGAACTGCTTGGCTGGGCTAAAGAGAACAGGACATTACCCTGGAGTAAAATATCTGAATAATAAATAGCACATCAAAAATCCTGCCTTCTCTGTCAGAGTAGTTACTGATTCTTAAAGCTTCCTTATTCATTCTCATTTATAACTACTAATTATGCAGTGTTTATATTTAGCATTCTAATTGTTGTGTGTTGTCTGTCTTAGCTCTTGGCTACCATAAAAGGCACCGAGTCATGTGCTGCAGACTATTTTCTGATGGAAGAGAAAAGTTTTATATCTAAAGAAAAGAGTGAATGCAGAAAACCACCATTCCAGAGAATGATTGGTCCTGAAGAAGGGCTAGTGCAGCTTTTGAACAGTTGGTTCCCAGAAGAAGGATATGTTGGAAGAATTATCTTTAAAACCCGAGAGGAAGTAAGTCTGTTTTAGATAAATTATTATTTACAAAGATAGCTAAAAATAGCTCTTAGGAGCAGGAAAAAAAAGGGTGTGCAGTATTTGTTTCACTACTTGGTGAGTAATGTCAGTGCTGTATACATTATTTAAAAACAAACTCAACTCTTGAGTGAAAAGCACAACTAGACTTTATACACCTGTGTGACACCAACTGGACCTCCCTCAGCTCCAGTATCAGCTGTGCTGTGTTTATTCATTGTGACTCAGTCACCAGTTCTGTGCCTCGGTTTGGAGTGATAGTTCTAATTTAATATAAATCTTCATTATGCCATGATAGGAAATTGATATTAAGATTATAGTTAATACCAAAAGATCATAGATAATAGAACTCCAGAAAACCACCATCAATTTAGATGGCAGCAACTTCTCATTTGTCTAGAAAAATTAGAAATAATTTTACTATTAAAGAATAAATCTAAAAGCCTCAGAAGATGATTAAATTATCATTGATTGCCTAAAATAATGAAATAGGTGACTTCTTTTAATTTAAAGGAGGAAGATGACTTGAGTTTAAACTATGAGCAAAGCATCTATAGCTTAAAATATGCTAGTGCCCAGGTTTGTGGGACAGAGACAGAATAGACAGACTTAATGATCCCATTTTCAGAGGCACTTTCTTTGGTCAGTTCAGCAAATAAAAACACTTGCTTAGTACACAGATTTTGCATATATACATGACAGAGGTCCTCTGGTATACTTTAAACTGAAAAAAACATATTATTGCTTATTTTGACAGTACTTTTGATAAAGCTTCAATTTGACAAATTGCTATTACATCACACAGGTCCAAATTTTGGTTTCCTTTTTATCTAATACTTGGAGCAAAAATGACAAGGTAGAAATTTTGTTTGTGGAAATAGGAGTCTACTGAATTCTGCTGACTGCAGCGCTGCCTCTATCAGTATATGGTGTCCTGCCACCCTCATTCCTTCAGAAAATGGGTTAAAATCTGTTTTAGCACAAGTGAAAATTATGCTGTAGTTCTGTCCTGTGGTGTGAGTACCTCAAAGCATTATCCATAATTTTGAGCCTTTCTGCAGACAGCAGCACCTCAGAGCTTGGAGCTAGAAATGAAGCTGCAAATCTGCCTGGAAAAACAAGGAACAGGTCCAGTGACAGGGTGTGATACATAGCCTGTATTTACAGCTTATGAATCCAAGCTGTGTTCCAAGTGTTCCAAGGCGTTGGACAGAAATGCATTCTCTGAGAGAATGGTTCAGGGAGGAATTCTGTCTAAAATCTGCATTGAAAAGTCATTGAAAAGGGAGAGAGAAACAAGCTCCACAGGAAAATGTTCGCTCAGATTCTGGCTCTCTAAATTCTTTTGGCTTTAGTGCAGGGACAGGAAAGAAAAGAACCCTTTCTACCATCTCCTATCGTACTGACACCATTACATGACAAAATATCATTCTGTATACATAAGGAAAGGGTTTAAGGGACCATTTTTGTGAAATACAATGCTATGCAAACATTTGCATTCCTCACCTACTATGAAAGGTATTTCAGATATTGATTTTAGAAAACATGTATATTTACTAGCATTTTTATTATTTATTAGCAATAGTGGCTTGTCAAAACTCTCTTATAATGCATTTAACAAGACGGAGCTGAGGCAACGGCAGTCTCCAATTTCCACGTGATAAATAAAAGCCTTTTGTGACCACCAGCTATTAGTTACCTCTCTGAAGTAAATGAATTTGTCTGTCATTTTCTCTGTAGAATTTAAATGAGAGAAATGTCTTTCAAGAAGCAAAGGAAGAAGCAGCCATCAGCTCTGAGGATGACAGTTTCTTTGTTCAGGTACATGATGTCTCCCCAGAGCAACCACGCACTGTGATCAAAGCCCCGCGCCTCAGCACGGCTCAGGATGTCATACAGCAGGTAAGGGCACGTGCCCACCCCAGCATGTGGGGTGGAAGTTGGTTTCAAACATGTTAAGCTGGGGTTTGTTCTCAGCACTAGCTGAAGGATCGGTTTAGTAACCTGAATCTGAGGGAATGCCTTGGTTTTTGTTTTGTTTTTTTCTGCTTTTAAACAGACTCTCTGCAAAGCCAAATACTCCTACAGCATTTTGAGCAATCCAAACCCAAGTGATTATGTGCTCTTGGAAGAGGTGACAAAAGAGCCAGCAAACAAAAAGTCTTCGACATCTAAACCATCTCAGAGGATTCTGTCTGATCAAGAGTGTGTGTTTCAGGCCCAAAGCAAGTGGAAGGGGGCAGGAAAATTTATCCTTAAGCTCAAAGAACAGGTTCAGGTAAAAGATGCAATACTTTGCAGCAGGTGGTGTAGATGGTGTGTGGTCAGCTTAATGGGAACCTGCTTTCCATGGAAGGGAGATATGACTGGCATGAGGGCAGGTGGGAAGGACAGACTACAGCAAAAGGCAGATTCCTCTTTTCTCTGAACCTCCCTTCCCTTTTCTTTGCAAAACTGCATCAGTTACATCCAGCAACACAGCCTGCAAATCCAGGACAACCTTTAGCTGCTATCAGCTTTCTGTTTCTCAAAACCTTCAGGCTGTGCATGTCATGTTCCCTGTCATAATAAAGGACCATTCAAATGGGCAGAACTTAAAAGTTACTGGAATAAAGTCCTCTTTATTCATGCCCAGTGAAAAGTTGTTCTGTTGCTTTATCTCAGGCTTTAAAAATTGGCAGGAATGAAGTTCATGCCTGCTAGGAGAAGGAGCTGTGTTCTCTTTTTCAGCAAACACCACCAATCCACGACCACTGTTGCTTTTAAGTAACTGTATTATAAGCACAGATTACCGAATTTGCTAAACATATCTTTAAAAATGCATAATTTTTAATTAATTTATTCAGAACAATCAGAAGGAAGTGCCTGGATGAAAGCACAGCTGTACTGAATTCCTAAGGGGGGAGGCCTGCTTAGCAATATGTCAGGTGTTTTCATATTCATTCCTCATTTCCCAGAAAACAAGCAGCTGGTAAAGCACCTCCATGATTTTTTAAAAATTTTTACAGGCAGCACGAGATGACAAGAGGAAAGGCATCTCCTTCACCAGTGAACTGAAGAAGTTGACCAAGTCGAGTAAGCAGTACCGGGGCTTTGTGTCGCCCTCACTGCAGGTGCTGTCGGACAGTCCCCAGGGCAGGGAGGAGAGAGCCGCGTGCGCCTTGGCCTTCAGTGACATCATGGAGTAGCCCCAGCTGCTGCCACGGCAAGGCCTGCTCAGGTACGAGACACCGACCCCAGGGTGCACAGGCACAATGATAACAGGAAGGCCTCCAATTCTTTTTGATGGCATTTGGTCCGGTGAATCAGAATGGTGGATTTTCACCCACTTTCTCTGTCCATTTAATACAAAATGTTGCATCCTGGTTGATGTTACAGTACGCATTTTTGTCAACGATTGTGTTTAATTAGCAGCGTTCTGTTACTCTTTTGCTCTGGGCCACAGCAAATGGAAGTGAGCAGTAGAGCTTTCATTGTTTTTTGTTATGTCCAGATAATAAAATCATCAGGATTGGTGATCTCTTTTGTAGCTAGAACAAGTTTATAGCGTTAATTTCTGTCTGTGGAAATTTTGCCAGAAGTGTTTAAACATTTACACTATCCTTTCTGTATCTCTTCAATTTCTTCTATCTTGCTTGACTTCAAACAACTGAAATACACAACAAAGACTGTCCCGTTTATATGGAGATAGTAAGTGCCACTTGCCCAGCAATGTACACTAACCAGACACTTGCACAGAGTTACTACAGCACTGCAACAGCAGCTGGGAAGTTGCAGCTCATTGCAAATGAAGAAGAAATCTTTTTCAGTGTTAATAATCCCACCTCACATATGGCAAACTTAAGATTACTTTTTTTCTGTGTACATCTAATTATTAAAGCATTATTTGATATGCACTGTAATGCTGCTAAGTCATTAAATTAACAGAATTCAAACACTGTTTTCATTTGCAAGGTATTTCAAATAGGAAAGGATGAATTTAATACCTTAGTTCTAGGATGCTATAAACCCCCTAATGCGTTAAAACAATCTGAATTCAAGGAAAGCAAAGTAAATTATGGGAAGATCACAGTCAGTTTCCCTCTTTTGCATTTGGTTAGGTTTTTTGTTGGGGTTTTGGGTTTTTGGGTTTTCTTGGGGGTTTTTGGTGTTTTGGTTTTTTTTTCCCCTTTTTTTTCCTGAAACCCAAACCTGGAATTTACATGACTGAATCCTTCTGCAGTGCCTTTGAAGGATCCTGCTGAGGACTGAACTGGTCAGCAATTGTGTGCCCTATGCTACAGATGCTTAATCCAGGCAATGCTGCTGGATTAACATCCAGAATCTGGGAATCCTGAATGGGATGAAATGGGAGAGATGCCTGTCAGCTCTCAGAAGATTCCTCTCTTCCTGTATCTTTGTACCTGCAGATTCTCCATAGGCGGATGGAGAAGTTTCCATGGACTGTATGTTGTAAACAAACACGTGTCATCACCCTCCCCTTTTTAAACAAAAGATAATTTTAGCTCATTGTCGTTAAGGAATCTGAATGAAGGCAGAGAACCAGGGTGTTCTTTTCTGTGTATTATATTAAAATAACGCACTTTTACCTGAAGATTACTGTTAAACACTGTGTTAAGTGATTGTAAAGAGATTTAAATATACTGTAACTTCCTTTGCATATCTGTTTAACTTTGGTGAATATACACAAAACACTTAAAATTATTTATGATTTATCTACATTAACAAAATAATGTACAATAGCTGAATACACCTTACTGGCAGCGAGACCATGGCAAGGAACAACATTTTCTTCTTATAGTTTTCCAGGCTTGTGTTTAAAGAAAGAATATTTATTATCATGTTCCAAAGTACATGCCATTGTATAGTCTATTTATCATATACTACTTTTTAGAAAATGCAGACTTTTTTATCTTTCTCTGGATTTAGAGGAAAAAAAGTATTGGAACTTTTCTGGTTGTTTCTTTTCAGCACAAGGTGTTTAATACCCAGTACTGACCAAATTCAAAACAATGCATTGATAAGTGTGGTTAACATTTCAAATGAATTCAAACCACATTCTTCCATGTAGTCAGGAACTGTCTTTTTACTTGTCTGTTAAACCCAGAGAGTATGAAGAACTTTACACTATAACGTTTGACAATTCTGTTTACATAGAAACACTGTTGTGAAGCTTTATGTGTGCTGAATTCATCTTTTGTTATCTAAGTTAGTTGTGGTAGTTTCTTTTTTTTGTTCTCCTACAAGGGAGTTACTGATGTGTTTAGTTATTTAAAATAATTAAACAGGAGCATGAATTAAACAACTGCTACAATCAGCCATCCCTTTGATCTCCCACAAGAAATGTGTCTGTGGAGAACAAACTGCTCTGCACGTGTTTTTGCTTCATTAGAGCAAAACAGAGGAAAGAAGTTACAGGCAGTAGTCTCATGACAGCTAATGTGCCACCCCCCCCCCGACAACAAAGTGAGAAAAAG
>VZTR01001436.1:31394-51215 GCA_013400775.1 Chaetops frenatus | reverse complement strand
CCCCCCCCCCCCGAACAAGAAAGTGAAAAAAAAGCAAACTGGCATATAAACAAGCAGGCAGAACCTGCATTCTGTCACCACAAACTATGAAGTCCTTCACTATGCACTACAGAAAATACCTATAAAGTAGCCATTTACCAAAGCAAAAAAAGTGCCCTCTTCAGGTCACTTCTAGCTTTCAGGAAAAATAACCACACACATACAAAAAAGTCAAATTTCTCAGTGGCATAGCCTCACAGAGGCCATGCACTTCCCACTGCTCATCTTTCACAAAAGTAAAGTTTTAAACTTATGTACCAAACCAGCATTTTGCAAATCAGCCACATGACCCAACTCAAGCCCCTAACCAGGTCAGCCTGTCATTACCGATTCCAACAGTAGCAGCACCTGTGAGGGAGATGTGCTCCCTCCCCACCCTGCCCAAGGAAAGACTGAGCCCAAGTAAAACGTTAAGAAGTGACAACTTACACATAGTTTTATATGCATAGTTTGCTTTGGAATACTTTGGAATTACTGGGAAATACTTACATCAACCTGCTGCNCACAAACTATGAAGTCCTTCACTATGCACTACAGAAAATACCTATAAAGTAGCCATTTACCAAAGCAAAAAAAGTGCCCTCTTCAGGTCACTTCTAGCTTTCAGGAAAAATAACCACACACATACAAAAAAGTCAAATTTCTCAGTGGCATAGCCTCACAGAGGCCATGCACTTCCCACTGCTCATCTTTCACAAAAGTAAAGTTTTAAACTTATGTACCAAACCAGCATTTTGCAAATCAGCCACATGACCCAACTCAAGCCCCTAACCAGGTCAGCCTGTCATTACCGATTCCAACAGTAGCAGCACCTGTGAGGGAGATGTGCTCCCTCCCCACCCTGCCCAAGGAAAGACTGAGCCCAAGTAAAACGTTAAGAAGTGACAACTTACACATAGTTTTATATGCATAGTTTGCTTTGGAATACTTTGGAATTACTGGGAAATACTTACATCAACCTGCTGCATGATTCAACTAAAGTAACCATTTTTTAAAATGTTAGTTTCATTCTCTCTGTTATTTTAAAGTGGTAGCAGTTTGACATCACTGAGAATCTTTTCTTTTTGGTGTTTTTATGGCATTTTAGAAACAATACTTAATTTCCTGTAGTTTGCCCTCACCTCTTTAGCTTTTTCTTTTTTGTTGGTGTGGTTTTTTGGGTTTGGGGGGGGCGTTTGTCTTTAGCAGCTTTGAAAACTCTTAACATCACCTGTAGTATCACAGTAGGCTGGAAGACACCGTTGCTAATTAATTGGATTCAACATAGAAAGTTCTTATACCCATGGTGTCACCCACTAGTGCTTTTCTGTAACAGATATAAAAACAGATACAAAACAAAACAAAAATCATGGGGAATCAAAGGGGACATCAGTAGTCATGTCCTATTGTGTACCACAGGCCTAACAGTAGCCTGAAGTCTTGTGTTCATTTAAAATCAGCAGTTTTGTACTATTTCAACTAACACAATTTTTCTAGCTGTGGGAATGGCTTATTAATGTAAGTATCTTCATCATCAATCGCAGTCAAAACCTGCTTTTGCTGCTCTTTATCACAGTGAAAGAGAACAGCAAAATATTTGGCTTTTTATTTAAAAACCCTAACTTTGTAGGACTATGGACATCTGGAATTGTGTATGGCTAATTAACCTATTCCAGTATTTTCATTACAATTTAATTTAAAATTAGGTATTGGTAAATATCCAGGTAAACTTTCCTTGGTGAAACATGATACAGTTTGGGGTGAATTTGGGAAAGAATTGCAATGCCCTTCCTCTTGCTGGTTCCAAGTAGTGGAAATACAATACCACTTAAAGCATTAAATAGCAAGGGGGAGTTGATAACTTCTGTGAAAGCCCAGTTAAAGAGCTTTCATGTGCTAAGTTATTATGCTAATAGGAATGTTTATTCTGTTTAGCCACAGATTTTATTTCTGTAGGAATCTGTCCACACATTCCTAAGACAAATGGACAAAATAACTTTGCCTTTTTCCATGCTTTTGGCTGAGTATGGACATCAATTAGGAAAATACATTCATTTTTACACTACAAACTATTTACAGGAAGCAGCTTCCAGGATAAAGTTTGAAAGAAAGGAATGTAAATAATAACATCTTCCAGGAACATGCACCCTCTGAGCAGTAGCAGGCCTTGCACTGCATCCTTTACAGGTGGAAATCTCTTGCTTCTCCTGCTCCATTGCCTATTGGCAGAAACATAAAAGTATTTTATTCTGTACTAATTAAGAACTGCTATTTTTCTATGGATTTCTTACCCTTTCCCTGTGCAGCATGTGCTGCTTGCAGTGTGTGAGTGTAAGGGCCAAAAGCTGGGCAGTCCCAGCTCCTGTGTGCGCGGAGCTGCTGCGCTCCAAGGAACGGGGCCACTCCAGGAGCTGCTTCCTCTACGGCCCAAAGGGCTTCCTGTCTCTGTCTTCTGACCCCAGATTAAAGCAGTCAGAACACTAAAAAATACTATCTCAGTTTTCATTTTTTTAAGCCTAGTGACATTTTTTTTCTTGCTTACAAATATTACTAGGTGAGGTGTCTGAATAGCCACTTTTAGAAAGGTGTCTGCTTCTAGAATTCACAGGCTTTTGAGAATTAAACACTTCAACATGGAAATATCCAAATATTTCAAGAACACTTTCTCTTACATTCATAGTTTTTGAAAAGAGAAGACCTTACTGGTAGCTTTACAGGCTAAGTCTGCAGCTTCTGAAATTCAAGTGTGTTCTGCTCTTCAAATGCTTCAATTAACATCTGGTTTTTAATCACTGTCTGTTACTATTCCACTATGAAATTCAGTTTACTTTTAGGGTAGCCCACTAAATGTACCAATGGTGGCAATTTCTTCCTGTCTGTGATAAATATTTTATAACTTCAATAGTGATAGACATTTGGCAGAATTAGCAAATTAAACACAGAAATAAATAGCAGTAAATGGGTTTGACTCCAATAGATGTATAGGCTCTTTCAGAATGACTTGTACAGTTGTCTTCCTCTGCCTCTTCAAGCATGTCAAAATATTCTGACAATGCAACATCACTATGTGCCAGTCTTTGTATGTTTGGAAACTATGTAAAATGAACAATTTAAAAAGTGACTTTTCCACCTGGTCTATTTTCTCTCTGCTGACTTGAATAAACTTGTATTTGTATATGTTGTAAAAAAATAAATGGTTTAAGATGTTGACTCTGTTTTTGCCTTTGTGAACTGACAAAGGTATTGACAAATGGCCCCCTTGGAATTTTGCAGAATTTAAATCACATCTGTATTTGCAAACACTTAACATCTAAACTAAAAAGAACTACTCAAAAGCTATGGGAATGACAGCCTAAGCAGACAGAAATGTGTGTATAACCACCAGTAGTTCATATGCAGGTTTGTAGTCTACATAGTAAAATAGCTATTTTCTAATGCCTTAATACACAGATGTCTGTACTAAAAATTTTTGTGAATTTATGTTTAATTACTTGGAAGTTGGTGAATTAATGTGATTAATACTAAAAACTGTATTTTAGTATTAACTGTATTTAAAATATTAAAAAAATGTATTAGAGGAGAAATAATTAATTGTAAAAACTATCTAAGAACTATGAATCAGGATAAAGGACTAAATACCCTAGAGAAAAAAAGTTATTTTCTGACTTAAAGGAAAGCTTTGCAAAACTTACAAACGTACCATTATCACATCATAGATTAAGCACTTCAGAAGCCCATAAGCTGTCAGCCAGGGACAGCCCACTACATTCCCCTGTACAATAGAAAGACAATACTCATCTTTAAATTATTTCATATATTTAACCTGCTCTTTGCAAAGCAAACGTACAGCTGAAAATTGATTCTAAAACAATCAGACAATAAATAATATTTGGGTAATGTGGAGAGAATTACCTACCAACCAAAAAAATCCACCATTCTTACCTTGTATTCATCCAGTATTCTTGACAGCAATGCTTTGTTAAGACATTGCAGCAGAGCATTCAATCAGGATGATAGTTTAGAACTGAAATCCCATATTCTTAATTCGCCAATATCAAGATTCATCAGAGGGAAAAAAAAACACTAAATGCAAAATCACTTCAGGATTACACAAATTAGAAGATATCAGAAGACATCAGAAGCAAACCAGGAAAAATGCAATGGATATTCCAAATGTCTAGGTAACTTAGACTTCAAAAAGTCAGTATTATGTTAACATTTTCAAAATATTTATTAAGTTATCAACACAACCCAGTGACTTTAGAGAAACACAGATGTCTATATTCTGTTATAAAAATTAGAAAAATACATAAACAAAAATAAAATTATGCATGGTTGCAAACAATTCTTAAATTACCTGGATTTTTATCTTTTTAAAATACTGACATGACAGTTCATTTAATTGCCCAGGCCCCTGAACATGGGCTTGGTGATTAGGGAGACAGGTTTTGTAACTGTGTGAAAAACTGCTGTTCCATTTTTGTGTGTTGCCATATTCACACAAAAACCTAGTTGCATTCCTTTTATGTTGAATGGTGATTTCCTTCAGCCAATCTTTCTCGGTAATGAAGAAGCCAAGTGAACTTGATTGATGGGTACATTTATGCCAAGGATGATTCCTTCAAGTGCTTAGCAAAATCCAAGGGTTTGTGAGCAACAGTCTCACTGATGTGCTGTTGAAGCTGTTTGTTTAGTTCTTCATCTACAAAGGAATCCATTTGCGGGAAGGTATCCTGAAAATTACAAAATGAGTTGTATTACTAATCAAGGCCATGTTTTCCATGCCTACCGTAGTTTAGCAGTCTTGTTTCTCTCTGTGGTCCCAGTCATCTTGACCAGACCTGCACAACTGGCAGCTCACTCCTGCCTGGCCTCCAGGAGATTTCCCTTGGCTGCAAGCAAGCACCATGTCAGGCAGTCCTTCATAAGCTCCTGGCTTTAGTGAGGCTTTTTTGCTTTGTGGTAAACTGGGCTTTAGAAAATGAATTACTACACACAGCCATGGCTTCCAGCTCTGCGGGGGGGTTACCACACTGCCTCCTGTTCAACACACCTTACAAATACAAATCAAGCACACTTTGGTCAGAGCACACATTTATAAATCAAGCATCTCTGACCAAAAGGCCAGTAAAAGCAACAGTGCTCACAGCACAGGTTGAGTCAAAAAGGAATTCTCTGATCCTTCTACCTCTAGCCACACCTGGGGCTCTGCATTTTTCTGGTGCTCAGATGAGGAATGATGTTCATGTACATGATGAAAACTTTCCTGTGAAAGTCTTAAAATTCCCAGAGTCAAGTACTTTGTGCACTCACAGAGAAATGAGATCCTCTCTTTAGTGGTGCACAGGGCTCTAGTTCAGAGCTTCTGTCAAGCGCAGGGAGATGCTGACAGACTGGCAGCCTGGCACACAGAGGACATGCAGGACAGAGAGGGTAAAACTCAGATACTGCCAGAATTTGTTAAATGAGCCAAACAACCATAGAACAGGCAAGACCCCAAGGTAATTTTCCCAGTTAGGTCCATTATAGCCATCTACGGACTCCTTGTTATCTTGCTGTTCCATTGTTTCTGCTCCCTAAAGGAGCTTGTGCATTTCCTTATTCAACCCAAATTTCTCTCCCATCTGCTTACTCTCAGCCTTGGTCTGTCAGAGCTGCTCATGTAACTCCCTAGCAGGACACACACATCAAGGAATCATTATAAAACAACTCAATAACTTAAGTACAAACACATTTTCAGAAGTTGCTTCTCTAAAATGGAAAAAAAAAATCGTGCTCTCAAGGCTCAAACTGACATTACTGAGTTACAAAGTGGAGCACTAACAAGGTTAATAGGTTCTAATGTTTGCGTTAGAAAGAAGGAAAATTATGACTTTTTAAAGGACATGCCACTCACTGGACATTTAATGGAGGATGGCATCTGGAACACATCCAGTGCTGAGGATATAAACACACTTCTCCCATTTCTCCTCTTTTCACATTAATCCTTGTTCTCCTCCGATTTCCACTTTAAAGCTGAAGTGACACTAACAGGGCTCAGTATCCCTCGACACACTGAATCAAACACTCTGGAAATCCAGCTGTCTTGGCAACTACCCACCCTGGGGAAAGAGCTGGCTTTTCATTATTGCTTTTTGAACAAACATTAGTTCATCATTACAGAAAAGAGCCAAGAAATCTGCACTGAACCACTGCAAAGTGCAAAATAACAGCTACCATATAAATCTTGCTATGTTAACTGATGCTGTGGGAGGTAGGACTATTTATACCAATATTTTTTCCTTCCTTATACTCAGTCCTATCTTATGCCAGTTAAAAAAATAAATGATGCAAAAAGTACAGAAACTAGGAAGCCAAACTGAGTGTGCCAGTGCCTGGGCACTGCACAGTGAGCCAGCAGATACAGGTTATATTTGTGGGTCATATGGTTAAAAAAGAACACAGAGACAAGACAGTACCTTTCTTCTGGGTGTTACTGATGCAACAGGAGGATTAAAGGTCATTTCTTTCATGCAGTATGTCTCAAAAAGTTCTGTAGCAGACCTACAATAAATAAACAGTGAAAGAAAAATGGCATTAGATAAATACAACTTCAGCTGATCGATCATCAATCCAAGAGAATACAAAAACAGCTTCTCACACCCCTCCACCACACTTTAGAACTCCTCAGAGTAATGAGCATCACCTGGAAAAGATAAGAAGCCAATGGCTAAGAAACAATGCAAGTCAAAGTAAGTGAAATGTGTCTAAATACTCAGCTGGGGGAAGCAAGAAAACTGTTCGGTTTTCTTCCCAGAGCTCTACTCTGTATATATTTGAAAAGGGAGGGAGGCAAGTAAAGATGACCTTTTTGAAAATCTTCCAGAATTTTCAACAGTTCCTTACCAAAGGGTTTTATGAAAAGGCATCCATGCAAGAACAGGGAAGACCATCACAGAAAGAACTGGTTAGAAGACAGGAAACAGAGGACAGGTGTCTATGGTCAGTTTTTGCAATGCCAGGAAGAAACTGGATTTCAACAATGTCTTTTACAGGACCTGTGCTTTCCAACATGCTCAAAAAAACTGGAGAATACCAAACTATTTGTAGTAGTAAGAATGCGAGAACTGCAGACTGTATGAGATGGTCAGTAAAATGGCAAACGAAATTTAGTGTTAGGAAAAAGCAACTCTACATAAAAACAGTAAGCTCTGAGCTGACCACTATCACTTAGAGAAAAAACATATTCTTGTTATGACAGATACTTCTATGGGATTGTGACTTTACTGCTGTTCGGAGTTGAAAAGAAACTGAACACAATACAGATTAGTTAGATCACTGTATAAATCCATAGATCATCCCCATCTCAAATATTGCAACTGAGCCTCCAATTTCATCTTGAAATGCTTAAATTGGTAAAAGTTCAGGAACAAGTTGATGGAAAATATGGAACTGCTCTTGTCTGAGCTGGATCCCTCCATCCAGGAGAGACAGTAGATAGGGGTAAGTTATGGTTGAGGTCTGCCAAGTCTTACGAGGCACAGCAAGTGTGTGATTGAGCAGACTGTTCACTTCAGCTCCCAGAGCAAGAACCAGGGGCTGTGAAATGAAGAAATCTGGCACCAGGTTCAAAACAAAAGAAAGCAGATGTTACCATAAGGAGCTGTGGACTCACAGAACCCCTACCAAACAATGCTGCATTTGCAAAATATGTGCTCTGATTCAAGGGACATTGAACAATTTTGAAAAGAACTCCATTAAAAAAAGAGGTACTAACAGAAAATGGTAGCAGGTTCAGGAAATCCACCAGGCTGAAACCTGTCAGAGGCCAGGATATGCTCAGAGCATGTCTTTCATGTATGCCCTGGTTTTACTTTTCACAAGGCACCTGCTGCCAGGCACTGCCAAAGAGAGGATGCTGAATTAGATCTTAGTCTGAGCCTGGATGGCTGGTCTCATGTTTTAACCTACTACAGACCTTATGCTGCAACTTGGGTTCTAGTTTCCACTGGATAGCCCCAGTTCAGTGATCCTGATCCATATTCAGATCAGGGCTGCTGCTGAAGATATTTTGCTCCCGGGGAAGAAAACACACTGCACTTTGAAATTTTTACTCTTGTCAAAGCCTGGCAACAAGTCTCAAAAGGGAAAGAAAAGAAAAAAGAAAAAGGCAGCCAGCATTGTGCATTCTGTACTGGCAGAAGAACAAAGAGTGTTTGAAGATCAGAGTCTTTAATTTTATAGATAATTATTTTTAGGAATTGTTTTAATATAGTGTAAGCAACAGCTTCCTTTTAGGGCCTATTTAGAAAAACAAAGAACTCTTTGATAACTCACCTTTGGCTCAAATCAAGTGGAAGAGCTCCTGAGCCTTCAGTTGGAGCTCCAGCAATAAGGTGAGATGCAAATTTCTGCACTGTTGGATGATAATGTCTCTGAAAAAAGGGAAGAATGAAGGCAGTAGACAGACAGTAAGGGATAATGTATTTATCACTAGATTCTCGTATTTATTCTCATATTTATTTCCATTTCTGTAAGATGGAAGGTCTGCTTCTATTTTAAAAACTGAGCACCATAAAATCAGTCCGCTTGTGGGATTAAGTGAGTGAGAACACCCAGTCCTGCATTTATTCTTTTGTATCATGCTGTGAGCATGACTCTCCACAGTTAGGTAACTTCTACTCTCAGCAAACAGGGAGAAAGGGCAGAGGAAGCCCTTTCCAAACCCTAACTGGAATGACAGATCAAGGTGCCAGTTCCTCATGGAACAAGGGCGGGATTGCAAGGGAACTTAACAGAAAAGTTTCCAAAGGAAGCTAATAAGGCAACTTGCAGTAAGATCCATTGTGATATTATCATAAGGGAAGTATAACATCCTCTTTTGAGCTCATCCTTCCATATCACTGCATTGATATTCCTCTTCCACTCTGTTGGATTAGGCTCATGTGGGCCAAGATTTGACTGATAAGCCTGAAGACCTCTGTTCTCCATTTGTGTCAAGCACCTAAACACTGAGCAGCCATTTACTGCTGTTACTTCCCAAATCCCCAAGTTACTCACAAACCTGCAGTAGATGCAGCTCCCACAGCGCTGTGTTCTGGGCATTGCAATGCTCTGGTTCATCTAATTCTGGGAGATAAACTCCACTGCCTTGAGATTCGTTGTCTAGCAAGAGGTCCATCTTCGGGAACGTCTACAAGACAAAAGAAGCAGAAACTGAATTGTTTATATTACCCACCCAATTACAACATGGTTAAGTCAGTTTCAGGATTCATCCCACCTTATTCAGTTTCAGCAGCATTTAAGCATATTCTGTTTTCATCATCCTTGTAAAAGATGCTTTAAAAAATTTTGCACGAAATCATTTTGTCAAAGCATTCAACAACCTTTAGCCAGTAAGCTAAAAATTTCAACAAGTAAAACTTACTTGCATGAATACCCTGTTTGTTGCCAAGATCCCAACACTGGAATTCGGAAGTACATGAAGAGCAAGGATGGAAAGTCGCTTTAGGAAAGCAAGAGCTCGTTGCTGGGAGACTTGTTTTCTCCTCTTGGCAAACATGACATCCAGGCACTGCAGCACAATCCCTATGTCCTCGTTGGTGCCACCTCAAAGGCAGAATTTCATACAGAGTAAATAACCACTTCATGGACGTACAGCTGGATACTCTGCTATGGGCACACTGCAAACTGAGAGCAGCATGAAAGCTGGGGGGCTCAGACACCTCTCATGTGATACTGACATGAAGCATCCACCCTTTTTTGGTCAAAACAGTCCAGCTTTGAACAGGAAAAATGTACCATTGTTTCTGTGCTCCTTTCTAAGAAAATACTTGTTCTGTCAAAAATGTCTGTTCATTAAACACAGCTACTGTTTTAATCCTAAATGGATTCATTGTATCATTTTCTGTAAACTATTAAACAGTGAAAATATTTAGTCTTTTACCCATCCAGAACTGCAGAATTTTTATTCTTAATCTTTTATTCCTAGTGAATCCAGATTTCTAAAGTTAATTAAAATTATGTTAATTTCAAATTTTATAAATCTCTTTTTATGTATCTGTTTTTTTTCAAATAAGACTCTGGAATTACCTGCATGTAGGCTGAACAGTGTCTTGTAAAGATGTGTGTAAAATTTCATCGGGTCAATGTTAAGAACATCACCTATAAACATAATCCCAAATAAACACATTTACTCTATTTATCAGGCAGTATTAAACAAAAGTTTGTTTTTAAAAATCTCCTACCTTGACCAGACAGTATATGAAAAGCGCTGAGAATGCAGTGAAGACTCTCACGATAGCTTAAATCCTAAGAATACAAAACCAATTAAGTACCCCAAAAAAGGTAATTTTAAGAAAACTGTAATTAAGTTCAACTTACCCCAGATGCAATAAGAGAATGAAGAACAATCAATAGGTCATCAAAAAATTCCACATTGATGAGATGAGCAAACCTTGAATAAAAGAGATTTTCATTTTTATAGACATTATCTGTAAATTTAGTTCAAAGTGTTCTGAATTGCCAAGATCCACACCTTAAAAGCAGGCTAAATCAAATGCTGAACATTTACTATCTTCACAGGAAAGAATGACTCAGCCTCCAGGGGCTAATCATGGCTTTTCTAGAGCATTAGCAACATGCTTGTGTCCTTCAGCAATTAATCAGACAAAATAATGGAATCGCATCACACCCTGTGGCATGTGCACTACATCAATTCTATCATGGGAAATTTCAAATCACATTGAAATGGCTTTGGAAATAGCTGAAAACTTCAGCAGAGAAATAAAAGAATCTCAACTAATTTGTCAGGGACTATCTTTTCTGACTGCTTAAATCTCTTTCAGAAACAAAAATTTCTCTAGTGCTTTATGTCTTTTCTAACATACACAAAAGAAGGCAGTCAGTTCTTACTTTGCAAGACCTTCTAGCACAGCTGGCAAAAGTGGAGACTTCTGAGCTTTCTTCAAGATCCTGAAGTAAGTTACAAATACAATATTCAAGGTCTCTGTGTGCTGAAGGGAAGAAAACAAAATTGAATACTTAATCATGTAAAATAAACTCAACTGACATGCTTTTCTCTGTCCAAGCCTGCACTCAGGCCTTCCAAACCAGTCACTGCCGTTTCTCCTCTTACACTGAAAAGCTCAAGTCCTCCTCCAGTGCTCTCCTGCCCCTGCCTCTTTCCTGGCTACAGCCACACTCCTCCTTTGCCTAAAGGCCACTCTGAGAGGCTGTAACACCCACTACACAGTGTCCTCTGGAGCAGGGCATCTGGAGGACATTTCTCAATGGATTCAATACCTTTTTGAGCAGAGAGCAGAAGGGAATAGGAATGGCTATGTTGGCCTTCCTGGGTAAATTAAGACCTTGGTTTACTTAAACCTAGATCCCTTGTCACAGGCAGTGTTTATTAGCTAACAGCAGGATCTAGAAATGTGGAATGCTGACAGGCTGGGATGGAGGGAAGACAGTCACAAAAACATCAGGAGCTGCCACTCTGCAAAAATAGGGGAGTAATCTCCAAATTACTTACCAACTTCAGTTTCTTTTCTTTACTTTCTGATGCTTCTGCTTCCAGGAGTTCTCGTTCCAGTTTCTCTTCTGCTTTCTTCCACTGAAAATATATGACTGATTTTAAGACAACAGATTAAATGTTTACAACCAGTCTGGATATCCAGATTGCAAAGATACCCAGACAACAAATTTTCTATGTTTATTGAGTTGCTTAAGTCACCCTGTGATTCTACAGGGCAACCCTCCTCCTATCAGACACAACCAATCAAAAGCTTTATCAACACAGGAAAAAGGAAAAAAAAGGAAGATAATTAAATTCCTTGTAGAACCTCATAAATTTTCAAGTACAATGCAAAAACTGATCCCTGATGCTGAGAGTTAACAATGACAACAGCAGATGTGCAATCATTGCTGGAATAAATTGCTACACAAAGTAACAGAAGCAGAGGATGAGAAAGCACATGTCGTACCTTTCTCTGCATTCTGGAAAGATTTTTTCTTTTCTCTTTGTAAGTCATGAACTTTTTCTTTGGTGCAATGTCTTCAGAATCTTTTTGTAATTCTACTTCCTTAATTCTTAAGTGAAGAAATACTTTTAACACCTATTGTAAAATAAAAGAAATACAATGAAAGGTGATCTACAACCTGATAGGAACAAAGGGTAAGAAACATTGAATTCCATTCCAGCTAGTGGGCTTTGCTGGTCAAATGTTCTTCTGTTTACTTGCCTCCTGTTCCTTCACACCTGTGTCTCTTAATCCCTGCTCCCAGCTCCTTCCGCAGAACTGTCCATTTCTATTAATTCCTCCATTTGCCTCTCACTTCAAGTCTCCCTGCCTGACTTAACCCATGTCTCTGGCAGGATCTGATCTACGCTTCCCAGTCTTCTTTCCTTACCCCGTATCTCTCTAACTCTCTGGCTCAGCTGTATCCTGAACTGTCTGTGGTCTGACAGTGAGGAAATTCTGCTTGTCTGTAGCCAGCAGCTGCAGTAACTTTAACATTTGGGGTTTTTTTAAACTTTTGACAGAAGAATATTGTGAGCTGCAACAGAAGGACTCTTACCTCAGGTCTGACATCGTAATTTCTACCCCTCACAAGGCCAGAAATGACCTTAACTACACCAAGTGAAGCATAGCCCAACTTATCCTGTTTAAAGAGCTTCTTCACTGCCTCAACACACAGTTCAGAAATCTGAAAAGCAAAACACACAAACTGTTCTGTAAAGCCGTGTCCACGACAGCAGCTAGTAATGATGATACTCATGGTATTTACTAATTACAAAGTGCACACAGACTGTAAAATAGTGAAAAGATACAGCCACAGGATCTGGATATTGTGGAATAAAGCTCAGAAATTATTTTTCACACAAAACAAGAACTGTTTCTCTAAACAAAAAATCACTTACCATTTTTGATGGATCATTCATGAGTGGAACAATGAGAACAATAATGTTATTGTGGAAGTTGAAGTGGGGTAGGGCCACAAGCAGCTCACACAGACACTTCACTGCTACCTCTGCTAGACCTTTATATGCCTTCAATGAGATGACATTGCTTTTCTTCAACTTCCTTTGCTTCCAATCTGCACAAAATATTATTTTTAGTTATTACTGTTCAGAATGATGGTGATCTTACAAATATTTAAACTTTTAGTGATTGCAGGCCTACTTCATGCAAGTGCTATCTCAAAGACAGAAGGTACCATTCATTCAGAGGAGGGAAACTGCTGCAAACGATTTTGCCTTTACTACAAAAAATGGGAAGTGTTGACTGTACCTTTAATTGTTTGTTCCAGATTTTCCAAATAAAATTTATACTGGCTTACAAGGCCTTCTTCAAATTCTCTCAGTTTCTGTGTTTCTTTTTTAACCTGTAAACATAATAGAAATGAGATTTTATTTGGAGAGCTAAATACTGAAATTAGCCAATGGTGAAAAAAAAAGAAGTTTTAAAACAAATTTCAGGTATCTAAGTAGTTTTTACTTCTAGACAGACATTCCTAGGAACGTATTACAATAAAATATTTCTGCTTTTTTTTACAGTTGTGTTCAGAAGGCCTTTTCCAACTAGGCCTATTTCATTTATAGAGCTTGAAGTCAACATTATCAACTAGATGTTATTTTAAAACCATGACTCTAAACTGCACTAAAACTATACCCAAGAAACCTTCTAAAGAACCAGTTAATAACAAGCTCCAGAAAACAAGTTACTCTGCATTTGTTCAGCAAATTGTTGAATGCATTTCAAAGAAATCCATGCCAGTTGGGTGGCAACATTGCATAATTTGCTTTCTTTCTAACTCTCTTCAATGCAGGACCTTATTCCAAGGTTTATGAAGTCACACAGGTTTGGTATACCACTTTCAGACACTACTTTTCCCCTCCATTACCACCTGCATGTCACCTACTTATTGAAGGAAGTATGTAAGAATTAAAGATTCAAAGCAAAACCCTCTGCTCCTGAAAGCATCACAGCTTCAGAGCTTCCTCAAGTACTTGTGTATTTGTCTCCTTTGCTCAAAACCATAAATTCATATTGAACAAATCAGTATTAGTGTTTGGCATAGCTGAAAAAATTCTTAACTACTCACAGTACTCTATAAATAAATTTGATATTTCTTTTACCTTGGTTGCCTTTTCTGCTTCGGTCAGAGGCCGAATTTTGTATGAAGGTGCAATATCTTTGAATATCTCCATCAAAGACACCATGACCAGCTTCCTAACAATCACTGCCACATTAGGGTCCTGTTCCATCAGCATGGCACGCAGCTCCTTCAGCTTCTTAATCTGATTGAAGAAAACAGGCAGACATCAGATGAAGATCAACTGCACACCAAGGAACAAGCAAATTGTACATTAACTCAGCAGTTACTCAGACTCTACTTAGCACTGCACAAAGAGCCATGAAATGATAGATAGCCCAACAAAATTTCAGTCTCAGGAATGTTCAAAATATCCTGCTTTTACAAACTGGCACAAAATTATAGAAAATTATTAGTATATCCTGAAGCATTGAGAACTATCAGATAGAACTCTGAAATCAGAGCTTATATAAGGGTCATGCTTAAGGAACAAGGTAGCTTGTACAGAAAATAAGAGAAGTGATATGACACTGATCTTTTCCTTGTTCTACCCATATATTCTTGTGCTTTTGCTACAGTTTGCTCACTTCAGATCTTTATTTCTTGACTTAATGCACAACACAGACACACGTACATGCAGATTTAAGTAAATGTACCTACATTGTTGTCTGGCTCTGAGAGAATGGCAGATGCTAAGGCAGCTATGTGCATCTTCCTCTCCTGCAGCTTTTGTCTCCTTTGACCAGCCATTTCCTCAGGACTGAGAGTAGGCAGGGGTTCCTCATTAAAGTCTGGCACAGATGTGAGAGTTAGAAAAGAGGGGAAGTCACTTAACAAACACCATGTTGCAGATAATGCATTTCAAACAGGTACACTGGTAAGGCCACACAAGAGTAACAGAAGAAGTTCTACGGTTAAAGAAGCTTTTAGAATGACTTTGCTAGAACTTGCACTAACTCACAGATTAATTTTTGCTCCACTTCAAAATATTTTGCTTGCAAAAAGAAGTGGACTAAATGTTTCTGAATCTGCCCATGGTGTTCCCAGAGTAGAGTGGGAACATACAAACTCAGCATATTACCCCAACCATGCCAAGAAACTGCAGCCCTCTGCAATTTGCATCATTCACCATTCACTTTTTCTTTTAAAAATACAATTGTTTTGTTTGTGTTTTCTGAGTATTATTTTGCTACAAGTATCTCCTTCCTCAACTTCAGATTACATTTAGACAGTAAGGACCTAGAAGCAGCAACATCACTTGAAAATTACTATTAACTTGATAGCCAACTGCAAATAAAAATCTGTTTCCTGGTATTGATGTTTTAAGTAAAAAAATTTAAAGACAGACACTTAAAAGCCTACAAAAGGCTGTGTCCTGAACTGCATTTCAAAATTATCTCAGAGTAATCAAACTAGAACTACACAGATATTCTTTATGTAAGACCAATATTTCCTTCTTACTAGCAAAGATGACACAAAGGATAAAAGGAACTTAATGCAAGCAGCAGTTCCAGGTGAAAAATCAAAATAATTTTGAAAAGAATCTGAAGCCAGCCATTCCTGAGATTCTAACAGGTAAGAGTGCAAGCTTTGAATAATGGTTGTTGGTGGCAACATGGTAATGAGCATATTCAAAAACATCCAGAACAAAATACACTTCAATTGCAAACTTCCTTGGGGAACAGCAAAGTACTTTGCAGGTATGTCAGTGATTTGGGGAAAAAAAAAAAAAAAAAGCAAACATAATGTTTTATTACCCTCTGCTTCCTCCGTATCTTCTGTGTCCTCTTCTTCATCATGTGCAACTTTGAGAACTACAAAAGCAGAGTGTCTAGTGTCAAGCATGTAATAAACACTGTGAAATTTTAAAAGAATAAATTATATACTTCTTGGCTACTATATCAGTTCCCGAATCTGTGTCTTACCTGGCTTTTCCACAGCTTGAGGAATAATGCCAGTCTTATCTTTGATGGGGAGCAGATGGATGAGTTCTTTTTCTGGCTCTGTTTGCAAACGTCTTGGCACCTTCTCATATTTCTCAATCACACTTTCATGTTTTCGTTTTTTGACATGAACAGGTTCACTGAAAAATAAGAGGCAAACTAAATGAGCCAGCCATGTAATTAGACAAGAGCCATACCTGACCAGCTGGATTAAGCGTCTGCCTCTCACCCAGGCCAGGGTGCTGTTTTACTTGCCCTTCCTCCCCTTCTGTGCTCCCCCACAGCAGAGCAGCTGCCCTGGCAGGGCTGAGGCCCATTAAAGCACCCCAAGCAGTCCTGCCATGAAGGACTCCACCAGCAACCAGCAGGACCAGGATCCTCTCACTGGGCAAATAGTCCAGAGTCTTCCTTAGATAGGTATGCTGTGGGTAGGGTAGGATGTCCCATAGCTTCTCTTTCCCTCACTGTCTTGACTTTCCAGGTGAGGCTGAACCAGGATGTGATAATCAGTGGGTCAGTGACCATTTTTATCTACCCTACTCTATGGCTGCTTTTACCTCTATTACTATCACTTTTCTACTCTGCCTACAGGCAAAGCCTGTGTCACACCTCTCTCTCCAAGGACAACAGCAGTTACACAGCTTGGTGTGTCACCCTGTCACAGGTAAGCTCCTCAACTACACATAGGTATTCAAGAGGGTAGTATTTAGTCTGTACTAATATGAACACACAATTTGTAAGTGGTGCAATACCTGACAGGTGTTTAAGACATTACAGCTGACCAGAGTAAAGCAGACTGAAAAGACAAGTTCTCCAATTTATGGGAACACCATGAAAGGAGCTAAAAGCCCATAAGAGTAAAACAGGGAAAAGAGCAACCACTTCCACTGTTTTCCTATCATTCTAAAAATATTCTGGCATAATGAATGTATAGACACATAGAACTACACTTTGCAAAACAGCTCTAAATAAAACCTCACAATAAATTTCATGTTTTGCAAGACTTCAAACTTATGTCACACTTAGTTAGTTTGGGGAAAAGGGAAGGTTTAAAATAAAATTCTTCTAATTCAAGAGCTTGCAGTGTGGCTACAAGAGACCACGCAGCACAACTGCAACTTTGTAGATAAAAGCTATTTTCTACTTTCCTTCGAAACTAGACTAAATTATTAATTACTAACCAGAATCAGCATTAACAAATTAAAACTACTCTACAGCAGCTAGGCATAGAGAGCCTTTCCACATTCATCACAAAAGGCAAGCTAAGATTCTCAAACAATCATGTAACCAGACAACTCCATAAAAGTGTATTTGTAAAGACTATTCTACAACTAGGAGCACTAGCTTTCTACATAGGTCACTATGAACCCTACCCAAAGCCTTGGTCCACAAAACTGGTAACAAATTTTTAGTATTAATGTTTTCGTGTACGTGGCTTACAGAACCCTTTTTATTTTTTTTCCAGCAATTTGCAGTGCAATATGTATAGTGGTCCATAGTCCAGGGAATGTCTCGAATATTCTATATAGAAAAAAATACTCTGTTTACAGATTAAAGCATTTCTTTCAGTTGGAGGGATGTTACTCATCTCACAGCCAGGGACCTCCAGAAGGAACACTGCAGAAACAGTATCCTGAAGGTCAGGCAGAGCACCTGAATGTACTGATACACATCAATACATGAATACTGAAATAGTGACAGGCTAAAGGAAACACTAAACTGGAGCTGCAAAGAAACACCAGACTGAAACAGACCCCCTGCTAAATGCATTACTTTACATATTAATTAAATATTAACCACACAAGGCTGAACTACGAGGAAAAGGAAACATTGCAACTCACTTAGAAGAAAGATCTCTGGTTAAAAAGGATGCTTTTTGGGCCAGATCCTCCATTAATTTTAAGTCATCTTCATCCATCATGTCCAGTGGGAGAGCATCTTCTTCCTCTTTTTCCTCCCATTTCCTAGCTATTTTAGAAGATGAGGTTTACAGATTAAGATCCCATATGTATAGTCACTCTTGAAAACCTAACCCTGCCTAAACTTTTGACACCATTTTATGCCTTATTTCTACCTGGAGCTCACTGACCTTTATGATCCATGTGGGTTTTGTTACCCCAGAAAACTGCCCCTTTACTACCACATCCAATAATGATCAGTGCAAACACATTTCTACTATCTTTAACTGACATTTCCAGGTGCCAGAATGGCTACATTTTGTATTTTTCACAAGTCTCTCGTTCTTTCAACAGGAACAGCAACTATTTGTATACAGAAAAATGAAGTGGTGTTTTCTAAAATTTTACAACAGGAAGCAGCAGGATATTTAGTAACCCCCATACCTGAGCAAACACTTACCAACTTGTTTCTTCTTGCATTCCTCCAGTGGAAAAGGCTTTCTAGAAATAGCATCTCTGACAGCCTCCCTTAGCTTCTTTTGTTCTTTACGATACTTCTTGGCAGCACTCTTCTGCTTGTACTGTTTATTCTTTAATTTATTGTCAAGTTTTATTTTACTAGTTCTCAGCAACTTGCGAAAACTTGGAACTCGCTTTGTGTTTTTTCTCTAGAAAACAAAAAGAAAACTGCAAGTCACTGACACGTTAACAGCCTTTGCAAAATTTATTCCACTGTTTAAGATCTCTGAGTTCCTATTTCTATCAGAACTGAACAATGTGTTTCTTGCTAACAGTATCATCAGTTAGCCTCAAACTTACACAACTGTGTCACATCTTTGAGAGGAGAGAACCATGACAAATGTTTTACAGAAACATTTTCTGACAACTTTTTTATTAAACCCTATGTCCATCTCTTTTAGACACCCAAGGTATGTTACACAGCTTGTTAGGGTGCAGTTCTTTGTGTGCTCCCAAACACTCTGTTCTCTTTTCAGGGTGCTGCTGCTCCCCAGCACATGATCAGGTACCTCGGAGGACTTCGACGTCCAAGGCCACAGCCTCGGTCAAATCTCGTCCTGCAGCACACCTTGCCAGGCTGAACTCTGGCTTTCTCCTGCCTCAAACTCTCCCTGCCCAGCAGCTGCAGAGAGCTGGCGAGGCTGTCTGCTGCCAGGCTCACAGCAGCAGCTGTATCAGAACAGGGCTACGGAGGCCAGAGCTCGAGGGGCCACCATGGGCAGGAGAAACCGGGCTCGGGGGATGCCCGGAGGCGCGGGTCAATACCTGCAAAACACTCCCAAGGGTGCTCGGGACGGGAATGGCCACAGCAGGGATCACCTAATGAGGGGCCAGGGAGGGCAAGGGCTGTGCAGAGAAACTGGGCATCGAAGCGCTGGTAAGGGTGATGTTTCCTTTTAGAAAGGGGACAAGTGACTGTATCAGCGTGGGGTTCCTCGAATCCTTAGCTCAGTAGGTTGGAGCATGGTGCTATTAACAGCAAATTTGTGGGATCGCTCCCTGTATGGGCCAGTCACTGAAGAGTTGGGCCCCGTGAACCTTTCGGGCCCCTTCCAAGTGAGAACATGCCGTGGACCTGTGAATCCAGAATTTTTATCAGTTTATCTTCCCTTTCTATAGGACTATCTGGAAGGCTCTGAAAGGTCAGCGTTCGTCTCGGGGTTACAGACGAGCCTGCGCTTTGCCGGGTCGCCGCCGGTGCCCACCCAAAGCATCCGCACTGCTCTGTAGTTTCCGGAGCGCCGGCAGCACCGGCCGCTACCAGCCCCGGCTTCCCGTCTCGCCCGTCCCCCGCTGAGCCCCGGGCTCCGCTCCCCGCGCCGCCCGGCCCGGTCCCCTCAGGCCCTTACCGGCTTCATGGCGGC
>VZTR01001436.1:0-31017 GCA_013400775.1 Chaetops frenatus | reverse complement strand
CGCGCGTGCTGCCCGGCGGCGGAAGCGCTCCCCGCGCGGCGCGGCGGCGCAGCCACAGCGGCCCCTGGCGGCGGAGGCCGCACGCACCCTCCATTACCGAGCGCTGTCGTTGCCGCCCACCGGCACCGGCCCAGCTCCCACCGCCCACCGGCACCGGACTGGCCTGGGACAATCCCAGAACAATAGAAAAGGAGCACGGCCCGCAGCTGCTGTAAGTTTTATTTACACAGGAATTGTTGCTAGTGGTCTTAAAGGAAGGCTTGATCCTTCTATTTACAGTTATATACAGATTTATAGTTGAAAAGTAAGAAAACTGTACAAGATAACACAAAAATATAAGACAAATTGGATCCAATTAAAGTAGTGAATACATAAGTTAAGAAAAATCTGACATTTACATTTCAAATTGTAATGTTATGAGTAGCATATATGTAGTTTTTAAACCAGATAGCAATGCAAGTTACACCACACTAAATCTTTACCCCGATTATGCAGACTCTGCTTTTAAACACCAGACAACTGGAAGCCTCCTGCACTTAAAAATACATAATAATGGTAAATTTTACTTGATTTCCAGAGGGACCAGTTACAAAAACCCACATGTAAGGAATTTATTTACATTAAATATTAGCAAAAAATGGATCAAGAGAGTGCAAGTGTTCCTCACCTGCAGTGCTATCCATTTTAAATTTCTGTCCCCTACAACCACAGGTTGTTGTACAGCATCTTCAAGAATGGGAAATGTTTGAAAATATTTGCCGTGACACATACAGTATGACCTTATGTCTCACAGTTAAAAGATGTTAAATAATTAAGTATCATTAAACCAGATGCTTTTTGGATTTCAGTATTGCACACTAATAAAAAGACAGTTTCAAAAACAATTCTGTGTCTGCATTATTTCCAAGTGTTAAAAGTGGCTGCCTCTTTGAGAACACAAAAGCCATAGATAGCCTTGTCATTTTCTAGTGTTCACCATTACACACAAGTATTTTTTAGTTGAAAATCGCTTGACAATATAAAACTCCTGGTGGCAAAACCCATTCACAGAATACCCACTCCATTTACTCCACAACCAATACACCATAACAAATGCTTAAACATCATTTGCTTCAAAAGCTGTACAGTGAAAATAGCAGCCCTGATCCTACCACTGTTTAAAACTCAGATTATTTTTGCTCTAGGTTTGGGCACAATACGTCTACAGTTCCTGAGTTAATTACATTGCCCAGACTGAAGAATGAAGCTGCAACTTATAAAAAAACAAACAAGTAAATAAGACAATACCCCTTCCCAAATCTTAACCACCTTGCACATAAACATACCAAACCACTTTATTTGGTCCTCAATACTTGCAAATCGTTAATTTTGGAGGTAATGTTTGTACCAAAGCATTTGGTTTGGATAGCAGTTTTGGGGCCTTAAGATTTAGCATTTCCCTCATCCCCTCCAAAAAGTGCCTTTGTGGTATTTGTAAAAACAGTTATGCTCAAAAATTTTTTTTAAGTACCAACAGAAGTTATTACAAATGTTTATTGCATTGAGCTGATTCTTTTAAAGTATTAAATATGAACTCCCCGCTTCTCAGTTTCATAGCTTTTAGTATTCTGTGTGAAATCAGATCTTCCCATGGCAAAAACTAATACTGGCAAAAGGGTGAAGATTTCATCAGTTCATTACTCCGCTGAGAGCTGTATCTTTTTTCCATCTCATTTTCACATTTTCTATAGTGCTTTTTCCACATAGAAGTGATGTGAAGACTTCTTTGTCATCAAGGGGTTTTCCATGTTTCCAATTGACCTCCACATTAGCTTTTTGGTGCTGGGCTATGGTTCTTGTCCCCTTCTTTGTTGTCCTTCATCAGTGAGGCAAACACCTGGAAAAGTAAATTATTTAATGAAGACTACTAGTGTTATAACTATATTAATACTAACCACCACAATATTAGCATGGAGAATAAATTCCAGCACGAGACACTAGAAAGGAAGTGCCCATTGCTCAGGAGTCAGACAAGCAGCATAAAATAGTCATGAGTAGTGCCCCAAGTATTCATGTGCTGACATGTCTGATTTGATATATATCTCCAAGAAACTCACCTGTGCCCATTTTTTGTTACTATTCTGCATCTGAATAGCTGCAATACAACTAAAAAGCTTTTCTGATGTAATATCTTCTGGAAGTTTTGTTAGAAACTGTGCTATATGAATAAAGTCCATCTGTAGGAGAATATCTTCATATAACCGAAGGATTCCTAATCCTGTCCTAAACAAAAATTCTTCTCCATCTCTACAGAAAACATCCCAGACACGACAGGCCAGATCAAGTGGTAATGACTTGCTGTAGAGTGTAAAAATCCTACAAATGAGTAAAAAACAAACAAAAAGGAACTGTTATAACTTATTTCAGAAAAATGAAAAGACAACCTCCTTTAAATCTCAGTTACATTAGTTCAGAGTAAGCAGATGACAAGTTACTTCATACATTCTTATTTTTTCCCCTATTTCAATGATCCACAAGTTTCCAGTTTTTAAAGTCAGAACTTTTACTCTGAAACCTCTCTCTTTATGCCACAGGAAGCCCTCCATTTGAACGCCATCTCCTTTAGAAAGCTCTGGCTAAAGAGTTGACCAATCTCTTCATACTCAAAGGGAGTATAATACACACATAAGAACTTAAGCAACAAAGATCATAACTGTGTAACTTAACCTTTCCCATCTTAGCCATACAGTTTAACAGCTCTGTTCACCATTTGTTTCCTAAATTAAATCTAAAGCCACAACTCATCTCAATAGAGGGCTGCATCCCACTAACATACTAATGATAAATCAATAGCTACATTTCTGTCATACATTTTTGAATTTGTTCACATTAAAATCACAAAAATCTAATAATAATTCTAGATGAAGCTCATCCTTATACACAGAAACAGATATTCTGTCTTTGACAGCACTACCACACTTCAAGGGTGCTTGCACTTACTAACTACTACCTTCCATTACAGACACACACAGCTTGCTACTCTCTGCTTTAGAACATTTGTTACTTCAAATTGTTCACTGTATTTTGAAGTTAATCCTTCCCAAACCAGGTCCTAAATTTCATCCTCTCTGCTTTAAAGTCTCTATTCCTATAGTCATACTTCCTTCAGCAGCTGACTATGCTCATTTCATCAAGTCACAATCACAGTACACCATACTACTACAGTGTAGTGGCCTCCTCTCCCCTGCTTATGTCACACAGCTGCAACAAGAAAATGAACACACAGAACTCCTGTTTGTCTAATTTTTTTAACTGAATACATCCCTTCTAATAAAGTTTGAAGCCTGCCAGAGGAACTGCAGTTACACAAAACAGTTCATCATGATTTCACAAGACCTACTGAATGCCTTTTTTATGCTTTATTTCCAGTGTTGAAAGACCTATAGCAAAATAGAAAGTGTTCCAACAGTTCTAAGGTTAGGTTTTCTATGTTCTATAAACTCACCAGTCTATCAAATATATGTCTGGAGTAAGACTGTATGATTTGAAATGAAGAAACAATTTAGGAAGATTTTCTTCAAAAAATACTTCAAAGGCTGCAAAGTATTTCAGCATCTGTAGGGATAGTAAAGCACATCATAAGCACTCATCAAAAGAATGTTCAGTTGTAAACCAACACAAACCCCACCAAGAACTGAGGATGTCAACACAGCACAATGTGACTCCTTGGGTTAAGTAAAATGATTAAATGTTTCTAGAGGACAAATCAAAACACGAGAATGAGTTTTATGGATTAGTATCTGGTATTCTCAGTTTTGTATTCACAGGTTAAAATTCTCCATTATTCAATAGGACAAAAGGAAATCATCAATAAAACAACTGTTTCAAGTCAAAGGAACATTACGGTTCAAAACCAGAAAACTCTGTGCATACCATGCTGTGATCCACACGGAAAAAGGCCAGCTGGCATGGCTTGTTTAGAAGGTTAGCAAAGGCAATGAAAGCATCTGCCTCTTCCAGATTGAGAATGAGCACAGCAGCAATGAAGGACATCCCTTGTACCTTCAAGTGGGAAAAGCATTGGGCAAATATAGGTGAGTAGGTTCAGTACATCTTACATCTTTGGAAATGGAAATATTTACAATCTGCAATTTATCAAATACCATTGCAAAACATTTCCAGATGAATAGAAACAACATGGATAAATTAATTTTATGCATGCAATCAATTTGATTTCAGCAGTTCAGATGCTCTGGGAGGTCTCATGACCACAAGTCCTCAGGACTTGAAATACAAGAAAGTTAAAACCACACAGGGTGAATGCAGAGCTCATGAGAGACAAAACCTGGCCTCAAGTTCATTGTTTAACTATGGGAAAAGCAGTCATGGAGAAAAACTACACATATGGGACCGTTTAGACCCAGACAGATACATTGGAACTGAGACAAAGTTCTGTTTCAGAACAGTCAATATATGTCTTTCCACTTGCCAAACCGTATTTTTTCACATATATAAAATTACTTCTAGGTGGTTAGCTGCAATGCAAGTTCACATTTTTCTACCATTATTCTCCTCAAAACACTTTAGCATGCAATAAAAGTGAAGAGCATGAGTCTTGTAGTTAAGTGATGATCTGAATACCCATTATGCTAACAATAATTCTACCAATTTCAATTGCAATTATCTTTATTCCACTGTCTCTAAACATTCATGCTGCCTGTTTCTCATTAAAAAAACCCATTCACTCAGCATTTTAACAAACTAGGGAAAAGAGTATTGATATGCATCAGAAATAGTCTATCAACTTTCCATTTCTGGGGTAAACAGGTGTGGAAATAAGATTACATTACATTTACTGCCATATTTACATTAAAAAATGTGCTAAGAAATATCAAGACTAGCTGTATTTCTAAGGGAAAAGAGAAGACTTTTCCATGAAAAATTACTTATTTGCCTTTTGAAACTCCACCCTGGGAACAAGCAGCCTCAGAACCTGCAGAGTTTGTAATCTCACTTAAAAATATGGGAAAGTCTCCAAAAATGAGGTCACAGATGACAGAATTCAGGCCTAAAAACATTTGAACATGAAAAACCAACTAGTTATTTATGCAGAGTCCCAAGCATATCTGATTTAGAGAGGAAGACACACCCTGTGCTAAATAATGCTTTGTTGCATGGATGAGACGTAAAACTTTTCAAGTGTTTTTGAGCCCCGAAGCATTACTGCTTGTGAAAGATGTTCCTAGAAACCCCCAGGAACAAAAAAAAAACCACTTATCTTTATTATTGTTTGTTATTTAAATGCTTCTATAAGCTGACACCATTCAGAGAGATGTTAGGTTTAGTTGGTGTGTTCGGGGCGGGGGTGTTTGACAGTTTTTTAACAGGGTATTTTTGCTCGTTTTTAAACACAGTAATGTTTGCTGAAACCTGTCTTATCTTCACTGAACTCAGAGGGAGTGATTATTCTGTGTCAGCAAGACACTAAGAAGGAGTTTCTGGATTTTAGGATGTGCAGTAGTAGGATAGCAAGGAAAATCACTATGGAAATGGCAGCAGGGGAAGCAACAGTTCAGACAGAACAAGTGAGGTGCTAATTGCAAGTCCACTAATGTCTTATGGGTTTTTTTCCTCTGGATACTCTGTCAGAACTATAATGTCTTGTGAACACATCCATTTAAAATTTTCCATGCCACCCAGATAATATACTCATCACTGACATTCAGTACATTTTCAGCTATTTAATTGTCTCTACCACCATTGTGACTGCTATGAAATAACTGTCAAAGTTTAATTATTTTTTAAATGCTAGTAGAATGAAGTTTAGAAAACCAGTTTATTAAGTATACTTTAATACATGACATCTTAAGCTTACTTGCCATGTTATAAACATTTTACAGCAAATACTTACATATCCCACATCTGGTCTGTAACATGTATATGCTCCTAAAACACTATGCAGGAGATCATGATAAGGACCACCCTAATAAGAGGACAGGGTTGAAGGAGAAAAAAAATTTATTTTCAAAATCATATTAAAAATACAGAAAAGGAACAAAGTGATACTTTAAGATGCAAGTGAGCCAGTGAACTGTTGCTATATTCACATCTAGAATAATACCATTTTTTACTCCAAGCATTACCACAAATGCTTTCGAGATGTTAAAAGAAAAGTAATAATAATCCTATGAAATAATTCAGTGGAAATCAATACATAATAAAAATGAGGATATCTGGTACACATCCAAGGCTGGTCTTTCCTTTTCAGAGACAATGGATATTTTAATTTTCAGTAGCACAAGTTACTGTATTATGATATTGCCTGTTGTTTTATATATATGTATGCATATATTATAGCTGTATAAAAATCATAAAGCCTGGAAAGGTGTACCAGAATGCATCAAGAATTCTGTAGCAGTGAGAATATTCTCATTTTTGCCCATAGTTCCATAATCATTAATAGGAATCTCATGCAATTTTTTAAGAAGAAAAAAACCTCTTATAGTCCATCATTGAGTGTCTCTACTTTGTTCTCATTTAAGAACATTAAAAAAGGTCCAAACAACTTCTAAAAATTATTCCGTATTTGGCCAGTTATTTGATTAACTTCAGAATTTTAAAGTTGTCATAACTAAAGTTAAAAGCACCTCACCTTCTGGAAAATATACAGGGATGGAAATGTGCGTGATATATCCAACTTAATTAGCTCCAGACTGGCCTCACGATCAGCAACAGATGCACCTGCATCTGCAAGCAAAACCAACACTTATTAAAGCTGATAAATTCTACAAACTTCAGAACAAAACTCCTGTAGGCACATAAATACAAGGAAGGCAGCATTCAGTCAAGAACCTCCAGAAGAAATTCTGCTACCTGTTGAATTATCTCCATCCAATTCTCTCCATAGGCACATGATACAAACACTAGTGTCAATGTGGGGGAAAAGACAGGTAACATGTGGGAAAAAGGCTCTTTCAGAGGGCTTAAATCAGACAAGATTTCCAACTGGAAAGCAGAAGATGACAATTTGATGAACAGGCTAAACAAAACGTGCACTGCTGAAGCCTGGAAAGAAGCATTTCATTCTTGTCTTCCAAAATCTATGATAGTTGGTCTTCCAAATTTTGCTACCAAAGATTAGTAATAAGCACTGTCAGCTTGCTTGCTTTTCAACCAGCGATGAAAATTCTATCGCTCTTAAGTTTTCCCTTATTATTACACTTCCCAGGACATCTGGCACAATTAAAACAGCCCTTTCTCCCTTCATTCCCATCCAGAACGATTACCTCTCCAAAAAAACCAGATTACCTAAGGTTTCCCCCACACCCTGACAACAAAAGAACAAGCAAACCACCACCCCACAAACCAAGGGGCATTGCAAACATGTTTTCCAAGGATAAGCATATTTACAGTCATGTACACACAGAATTTTTTCTAAGTTGTCTCAAGACAATCTTCTCATGAGTCACAGGGGTATCCCTAAGGAGGGCCCAAATAATTTACAGTCAAAGTAGGCAATTAGGACTGGCTATGGCAAGTGCAAACAACTAAAGTAATGGAAAAGACACTATCACAGGGCAGCATTTTAAAATATATCTATCAACAGCACAAAGAGTTAGCCTTTATAACAATGATGCATCCAACATCAAAAACATCTCTGATACTATTTTTAACAGAAAGAACATCCACAGGAGACAGCCATATGCCAGTGAAAAAACTGCATTTTACACACAAGAGTACTAACATCCCCACTTAATAGATTTGGGAGGAAAGGCCATCTGGGCAGGCAAGGAAATACAACGGAGATCTGAAATGTGTAATGTTTTATATTTTTCACCTCTCAGTTTCAGAACCAAAAAATAGACAATATTATTTTTCTTTCCCAAAATCACAGAAGGGATACCAGCTAAGGAGAACCAATCTAAGGAGAGCTAAGCAAGAGCATGTATTGCAATCTAGTTTCCTATTTCTTCTTTTTGTATTTCATCTAATATTTTCATGACAACTGAGTCTTGATATTTCAGAGGAAAACATTATTTTGAAAGTAGGACATGCAATATTTTAATGTGTCTTTTATTGATACAGTAAGTACTGCCAAGCCCCCCGCTCACTGACTTGTTCTAAGACAGCCAACATTTAAGTAGGGAATGACTTGGAGAACTTTTATCAAGTATTCTTAATGCTGCAATTGCAGAGGAACTGTGAGACTCCTAGGTTTGTAAAAGCGAATAGGAGGTTGTTGAGCACTCAGGAGATCTCACCTTCTATGTCATTCTCAGAACTTGTCTCACTGAAGCTTTTCCATCGTTCCTTAGCTCTTGACAAGAAGATTTCATAAAGTTCTGCAAGAAAGCAAAACAAAACCAATAACCAAAAAGGAAGCAGTAAGAAAAGTGCCCATCCAAGATAAAAGCATGCTAAGTGTTCTTGGCTTTGGTTACTTGGTTTCATCACTGGGGGCTGGAAGAGACTATTAGATGGTTACCACTACACACAGTTTTATAGTGTGCACTGTATTGTGCTTTCTGCTGTGGTGAACATGCTAATTATGACAGGGAAATCATGACTTACATAATTCAGATTTCTATTTTTGTGAATAGAATGCTTACAATTCATCCATCATTAGTTATGAAATAAAGCAATTCCCCTTTTCACCCCCTTAAGAAAGCAAATCTACAAATTCTCAATTTTAAACATAAAAATTATTTTCTGGGAGGAAGAAAATTCCTTAATTCTTTTAACACTACATGTTTTTTGTAGGCAGGTCTTGAACCTTGTTTCCATAATTTATGAGATTACGAAGTCTAATTGTAAAACACAATTGTTCCTAACCTTGCAAAATACATTTCTTCAGAAATAAATACATCCTGATTTCTATTTTTTTTAAAGAAATATTAAATTTTTCTTTGAAAACAACCAATTTAATTTAGCATTAACATATGATCTGTTAGGAACATACCAGGAGTGATGTTTAATTCATTTCCCACAGCTAGACTCCAAACCTTCCCACGTACACTTGGGGGCAACCCCTGCCACCACAGCTCTCGAACTCTTCGGGTAGCACGCCTAATATATGGAAGCAGGGAGAAGAAAAAAAAAAAAGAAGGCACATATTGCACATCTTGTTTTCTAAAATCACTGGGCAATTTACAAGCAAAACAACATACTATTTACCAAGTCAATACTCAAGGATCTCTGTTGATGCTAAAGCCCTGTTAAAAACCCCAAAACATTCAGCTCCCAGAAAGCACATTTTATGTTGCTCTGTAATGACCTCACACTATATCATGGCAACAAAAACTGACTTCTTGACAACACAGAAAAGGAAAATAAGGTATGTGGGTCCTCAGTTTCCAGAGGAGAAACAAGCCATGCTTGCCTCATACAGAGTAGAACTTTACTTACATGCCTTCCCAGTTAGGTAGTATTTCATTGACCCAAATCACCATAGCACTAGCGATATTCTCTTCTTGCTTGAAACGCTCTCTCATTATTTTTTTCCTTTTATGTGCTTCTTTAATTTCTGTTAGGCATAACATGTTAATAATTCTGTATTAGTGTATACAAATTATTAGGTAAATTATTCAGCTATTACCCAAGTATTTAGATGTCTAAAATATCGAGGGTAAATTACAGTTGCATGTACAATTTCTGTTGATTGTAGGTGTGTTTCTCTGGACATTTTTAAATTTAAGCTAAGTTGTTCAAATACAGTGATTTAGACAAATAAAAATCAGGCTAGAAAACTCAGAGAATTCTCTTCTGCAGTACACAGGGTGACCAAAAAGCAAGCACATCATCAGCGCTGTTTGTCCTCTCATGATTTTCATACCATATTCCATCTGAGCCTTATTTATTACTTAGACTAATCAGCAATATCTATGGATAATTTTATTATTTAAAAGGGCAATTTTACATCCATTTTAAAACTATTCAAATTTTACTGAAGCTTCCACCTAAAAGGATTCTGTATTTTCTTTTCTGGAAACAGGACCTAAAGACCTAAGACAAAGTCACAATGCTGAACACGAGAACAATGTCCTGCCTTCTGTTAAAAAAGCATCATTTGTAGATTCCTCTTATTAAAAAGGCTAAAAGAAGGACAGAGCAGTGCTCTCCTGACATAACTTGAAATTGCAAGACATTTTCTATTTAAGCATGCATTAAACACATCAAGAGAGTAAACATGCCCTCCCTGGTAAACAGATATGGCTGATTAGCTTCATCAAGTTTTTACTGAAGCTTTGGGTGTGTAGCAACAGTTAATAAACCAGGGCACACACATGAAAACACCACACATGGCTGAACCTCCAAAGATGCTGTTACTAAAGAACAAACACCATAGATCATGACTTACAAGATACACATCACAAGAGCAGAGTGAAATGCATTGTCAAATGCCTTGGATTTATTATTGCATCTTTCAAAGTAAGCTGCCACAGATCCACAGAGGATCAACCAGTTCAGAAGCTTGTATCTCTGACAACAGCCCAAGTAAAACATGCAGGACAGATTCTTAAAATAGCTTATTCCCTGAATACTAGGCACAAGACTACAAAAGTCCTTTCAACAACTATTCATAGATTGACACAGTACCAGATGCTACAGATCTGTTTTTTAAATTAATCGTGTCTAGTGGGAGTAAAAAGGTTCACACAGGTACAACTGATTGGAAAATAACCCCAAAATTTTCATCTCTCTTCACATTGAAATTGATCTGAAATTCTTAAGAAACCAGATTTTTAAGCAGTCAGCTTTATGATACTTTGGGTCTTAGTGGCAACTGCAGCAACGCAGCTTCAAAAAGAGTTCAAGTCTCCAGAAAGTTTCTATGTGACCACATTACACAAGTATCTCTAAAAAAACAAGGTTTTTCCTTAAAAAGTAAATGAAAGGGTAAGTTGCATTCTGAACCTAGCCACATTCATTGTGGCAGAATAACAATTTGATAACTGAGTTCTGTTTTAAACTGCATGCCCCTATGCACCAGAGAATAACCCAGATATTGAACAAGAGGTTCTTTAATGTACCCACTTGCCTACAAGCCAGGATTTACTTTATTTTTGCTGAAGAGTTAAGAGGAATTACAGTGATTATTGGCAGTTAACATACCTCGTTTTTTTGCTTCTGCCACCATCTCATCGTATTCTTGTCGATGGCGTAAAGCCTCCTCCACTGATTTGGCAGGAAGATTTCTGAAAACAAGTTGTTCCTGAATTCAATACACACAAATGACATTCTGGACCATTTTAGAACAGGATTAAATTCGGTTTCGCTCTAAGGTGATCTCTGGGGTTGTCACACTGCCAGTGTTCCAGTAACTGCTGTAGAGAACTACTAGGTATTTGCTGCTCCTGTTTTTTAGTTCTCCTAGAGCTTCCCTCAAAGTAAGGTTATTAAATTTGTTGAACGCTTGGAATGATGCTCAAGTGAGTGACAAAAGGGAAATGCTGATATACCATATAGTTCTTTAATCCAATGCATTTCTGCCCAAGTGTATTGTAATTATTAAATATACCTGAAATCTATGATGTATTTTCAGTAAAAGGTAAAGGTTTTTATTCATTGTAGTTAACCCTTTAAAATTCTCACAAAAGAAGATACGTTTCCCAAAGGAAGAAAGGATAGATCACCACTGATGTCAGAGCTAAAGCTAAGAAAGCTTGGCGCAGTCTAAAAGTTCACCAGATAAAAATGTGTTTGTTTTTTGGCTGCATAATGATCCCCTAAATGCCAACACACTTCTTCTTGACCAAGGAGACTCACTTCAAAGCAAATCAGAACACAGTATTTGATCTCAGCCTCTTACCTAATCTCTAGTCTACTTCAGTCCAAAATAAATAGAAAAGTTTTGTCATTTTAATATTAAAAAAGTTTTCTGTCTCCTCTGATACAAGGAGACAAAATCACTTTTTAATATTTTCAATGACAGTGAGAGCAGAATATATTTTCAAAGCTTAGACTGTGGCAATACACTACATGCTTGGGATGGCACTCCAGTTTGAAACAACTGTCATTTGTAAAAGCATATTTATCCTAGCTTGTGAATTGTAATACTATGAAAGTAAAGGAAAACATCAGTAATCCAGTTATTGCATATCCTACTCTCTACCATACAGTAAAAAAACGCATCTATGAAAACAAATACTCATACCCATAGCAATCCATAATTCCATTCAGTGTCTCAGCACAGAATGAGCTTATATACCCCTAGAGAGAATATGGAAAGAAACACTAATATGTTCTATTTTCCATTTCCTAATTGGAAGTGAGCAAATATTTAACAGTGCCATCACAAGCTTTTTCATGGTGCAATTTGAAAGCATTGCTCCATTTGTTTTCCTCAAGCTCATGTTCCTTGTCAGCAGGTCCTTTCCTTCAAATTACCGAAGACTAGCTGAAAATACTAACCAATTTATTACCCCTTTTTCATTAGTATCCTTATTTGTACTTAATGTGGGTTTTGTTACATCTTCATCTGCTCTTTCCTTGCCTTCAGCTGCACTTTTAGGCATTACTAAAGGCTTTTTTTTATGTTTCCAAAATGGGGGAAAGGAGCATAGGGCAGAAGGAAGTGCACACTGAAAAAGCAGTAAAGAAATCAATCAAGGAGATTTCTGAAGATTTTGAGGATGCCCAGAGCATGGTCAAAGATAGCTGTGATATACAGTACATAACAGACTGGTGGCTCCATTACAGTGAAAAGAATTCCTCATATAGACTGTAATACACTTAAAGGTTCTTCTGCAAGTATTTGTTAGGCTATTACGTTGGACAGAATAATCCAATGATTCTTTAACATGGAACTTGTGAATTTTAGCTCATCAGAAATGTATCTAAAATTCAGTCCTTCAGTTGCACAGCAGAATCATACTTACGCTGGTCGATCCTCCAGAATCAAAGCAGTAGTTGAAAGTGGTTCAAATTCAATGTTTTTGCGTCTTGCTGATGGGGGTGGAGGTTTATACATTCTTCCTGTCCGTGCTTCATATTCCTAAACAACATTATTGATAAAAATTAAATTTCAGCTTTCAGCCTCACTCCAAAATTCTAAGCATGATATTACTTAATGCATTAATAATTTAATATTAAATAGTTTACTTAATAAGACAGCAAGCAGCAAACACTACAAGTTGAAATTGCTGAGAGCAACAGTGCAGCTTTCCAGGACTGCTAAGTAAAGATGAATGAGAAAGCAGCTTCTTTTATCAACCTAATCTTTGATCTACTCTAGTTCAATATTACAACTGAGCATCCTAGGATCAGGTAGTAAAGAAATCTGCATAATCTTCCCAGCCTACCTAGTGCAAAAGTACATTTAAGTAATATGTGAAGCTGACAATAAAAAACCCCCACTAACAACAAGGACGACTAATCAAGAACATGTGTCTCTTTCCATTTCTGCTTTTTGATTCTAGCCCCCAAGATGCAGTACACCTCACACTCCTGAGGCCTTTAGCAACACCATCACACTCACATTAACCACCTACACTACACTCACTGACAATATACCAGCACTTATCATTACAAGTCTGTTTCATATAACTTCCTTTCTCCAAGGTTAAAACATGCAATCTGCTTAGAAAGAAGTATTTAACTGCCTTCAATACACACAGGATTCTGAGGAAGAAAGAATTCTAATCCTTTTACCACAATAGCAACTCAACAAAACAAATGTGACACAATCTTTAGAAAAAAGCTAAACAGAGCCAGATGAAAACCTCAAATCTCACATCCCCTTCTTTTCAGCCTCTGTAAAGAAAAATTTACTGCCAAATTAATGGAATAATATGCATCAACACCATTCAGCACATTGAAAGAAGTACCTTGAACAACTGGATACAGGATTGGTACAGTTCTGTTGTAATTCACACAAGCACAAGAAAAATCAAAAATCAATGCTCACCATATGAATGAATACACACATTCTCAAGCCTAAAATTATTTCATTCCAATTAAAAACAGAAATAACATCCATCAATACTCCTGTCATGCTGTATACCTGAGGATACTCCAGTACCTTTGCAAGATGTACATCAGAAACAAAGCTGCTCTTACCTTTTTTAATACAAGCAATACACGAGAACAATGCTAGTGCTCCTGGCTATCACCTGTGCTAAGAACTGATACTCTATTTCCAAAGCAACAGAGAAAGAAAAACACAAAAATTAAAAATTCCACAACAGAGATTTTCACAAAAGGCAGAACTCATCATCCAATTGTGATTCAGAAAGTAAGTACACATCATGAACAGTTGGGTTTTGTAAATAGAGATCACATGGGCAGACAAGGAAAACTGTAAGTGTTACTAGAAAGAGTCAAAACAGCTACCAAAATAGCCTCAGGCTCAAACTATCATGGCTGCACATTCCCCAAATTGAAATACATTCCAAAGTATCAGAACCTTCCAAAGGGAGATGCTTTTTCCTCAAGAAGCCTGTCCTCTAGGACACTTCTTTGAAGATTAGATCCCACAACCATCAGATGTGTAGAGAAGTTATGCAAATAAAGTATCCATTTCTTTCTGGAACACTTTGTATGACTAGATGTAAAGAATCCAATATCCTTAACAGTGCATTTGATGCAGAATCTAAAAAGCTTGAGCTGACATAAAATTTCACTTTGAAAGATGTGAGCTAATACTCTTCCATAACAAGGTAAAAATACAATTTAAAGTCAAATGTCTTATCAAATGCTTAACATGCAGGGCATGTGCCAGAAGATAGAACAATTGACAGCTAAGATTCAAGACTATGTAAAAATATTATTTTGGAAGTGTCACATGTATGGTTTCACAAGCTCAGAGAAGGTCATTTAAAAAAAGTCTTTATTGCAATACATCACACATTTATTGAAAATTCCAGAACACTTCACAATTCTAAAATAAAGAAAAACAAATTTCAGCTTTAACTGAAAGTAAAACCAGTTATCTTCTTACTAAGTCTAGAACTGCATCCTCTTATCCACAGCCAATAATTAACATGGCAACAAGCTAAAAGCATGTTTTTCCTGAAAAACACTGTGGCAATATACTTAAGCGTGCTTCGAAATGTGGACGGACTTGCATTTCTGGTATTTATTCCTGCAGAGATACAGATAAGCCTATTAACCTACAGACAGGTAACTGGGGCTGGGAAAATGTCTTTTGCTTATAAACTGCATTTGTTTAAGAAAATATCTTAAATAGTATCTTCTTAAAACAAAACAACAAAAAACTCCACCCAAAAACCACAAACCCATACCCTATTACCACCACAGCAAAGAATACAAAAAAAAAGTCCTGGTGTTCTAAATGAAAGTAATTAAACCCACAGAGGTCTTTATTGCCTGCACCTTTTTGTTTTCTGCATGGAAACCACGCAAGTCTCAAGTTTGATTCATCATTCTGCTACAGTACCATAAAGGACAGTCAGACCATTGAGAGTAATTTTTGATACCTCTAAACAGTACTGGATTGCTCTGTGTAACACGTAACTGCTCACAGCCTCTTCTTCCAATACTTAAGCCAACGACCTTACAGAAAGGAAAACAAGCTGCATTGCAGCATTCCAAAAGCATTAACAGACCTGAAGTAGGGTATGCTTGAGGGGATAAAGTATTTAGCTAAGTGTGAACACAGAGATTCAGTGTTGGAAGACAAACTTGCATCTATGGTGCCCAAACTATACAGTCGTAAAGGAATAAATACCAACAATAAAATTTAACATAAGTCTGGAATTAAGTTTGATCTATTTATGATTGAACAACAAAAGTTGAACTCCTGGGAAGGAGTGATAAAAGCCTTTGGTTACAAGGACTGTGGAAGTTCTCACAGTACCAATTATACAGACAAAACACCACACATCCAATTATGCTGTAGGTACACTGGAGGAGAAAGGCATCTGACGTGTAAAAAATTTATGCAGCTAAAGAATGCAACACCGAACAAACTTCCCCTATTATAAGGATTGCCTCTATTTAAAGTAGATGTCAGGGCATACTAATACTACAATTAAACATCCTGTGTATGACAGTTTCTTCTAACATGCTTTCTCCTCTCTAATGTTAAGTCTGATACTAAAACAGATTTTATTCAATCAACTGTGACTTCTGCTGAAGGAACAGAATGGGGATTGTCATATATTTTGCAAATGGTTTTAAACCTCTCTCCCTTCTACACAGATGTGACTGGAGCAGATGGGTCTATGAAATATCTATATGATTATTTTCATGATGTTGTACAGCTAACTAGATATATCATCAGAAAGATTATATGCCTTCATTTGAATCAGGGTGGATCATCCAAGAATAGAAGCATTAATAGAATCATCTAGGAGTGCATCCATCAGCATGCATGTTGCCTCCAGGTTAAATGTTAAAGTTGCTGAGCTAGCACTGCCTACAAGGTGATTATAAACGAAGAAGTGTTTATAGCAAGAGTAGATGTCACTGAAATATTCTGTGAGTCATAAACTAGACATTTTCCCAGAAATAATAATTCCAGATGCTGCTAGGACAGGCAGAACAGTACATTCTTGCCTAATTTGCTGGTGAAATAGAAAGAACAGGTGTACTGATGGAGAAAAAAATACTTATCTTCACACAGTACAAAAGGACAACCAAACAGACACTTAAGAGTTTCTAGGTCAATCTCCCAAAGTTAACGCCATCCACCTTCAATTCTTTGTTTGCTGTATTTTTTCCTCAATTGGATATTTAATAAGGTGCATCAAGTTTCATCTTCTTTTGTTTGCAAGCAGCCACTGGCCCTGGGCTCAAAGACATGCTGAGAGTGGCCAGGCCATGTAATGTGAACCACAGGCATCAGAATCAACCAGCAGTTACATGACTGCTGTTTCACAGTTCCACTGAACTAAAAAGCCAATCTGTATTATTCATGTTTAACATACAGTGCGGAGTTACAGAAAAAGTTTACAAAGTAATGGGCATGTGCAATTTCAGAAGGATTCCAGTCACAGAGAATAGAGAATGTAAAATATAACAAAAGTTTCAATAGCTACACTTTTCTACATTTCCAATTTCACATTGGAAATAGCAATTAAAAGCATCTGGAGTTCTGAAGTGTCACTGTTAATAGCTTGTGTGGCTTAGTGACAGAAAGAAGATTCCAGTATATCAGTTTTCAAATTAATTAATATTCAAAAATATTACAAATTAAGTGTTTGAACAACTTTTACCATTGAACAGTGAGGCACAGCAAACATAGAAAGTAAGTTACTGTCAAGCTCTATGATTACCTATTTCTTGATATTCAAGAACATGCAATACAAACAGTAAAACTACCACTTCAAGTTGTTAGTGAGATTCACATGTGAAATTTGCTTATTTTACTAATGGTTTTTAATGAGTTGATGGTTAATGCCATAAAATATTCATGCTACTGTGAAAATGTGATGTTTGTTCTATTTTAATGAGTGCTACACAGTCCCATGCATGGCATCAAATACAACTAAAAAAAGTATATATTAAATTTCATACCCCTGTGTTTAACAGACTGAGAGCAGATACTGAAGCAAGACTGCCAGAACTGTCATCCTAATAAGAAAAACAGAAGCAGAGCCTTAGTGAATAAATGAAGGAAAAGATCATTACAAAACAGCAACATGCAAGCCAAAATTTAAATTCACATGTATTTATCCTGTATGTTTGAAAAAACATGGATGTATCTGTTCCTCCTCCTTTTCCAGCCCTCAAAACAGACACATATACAAAGACTTTGCACTTGTACAAGATCTGTACAGACATCGACTGGATTGTTTTTCTGGTTTCATTGATGTTTTATATTTTCAGTAATCAGCCCCTGTGCCCAAAGGGAGATTTTTTCCATGGTGCTTCTTAGGTGCATGACAAAGGCAGTCCCTGATACCCCCTGTGTCTCCCTAGTACACACCACTCACAGACATTAGATTTACTTAACCACTAGCCTTGGAAGGTACACGCTGTTAGAGAGGAAAAACAAAACATTGTCCCCTGCCATATTATCATTAGTATTTTTAAATGGAAAGCTCAACAGTGGGCTACACTTCAGCCTTACTGGTGGGCTGGTGAGAACTGAGATGTTTTTGTAACACTTTGAGCAACAGTCACTTCCATTAAAACTAAGATTCTAAACAGCACTCAAGCAGCAAGGCAATCAGGTAAAAGCAAGCCCAGCCAGAGGAGACCCTGTACAACCACGGCTCTGCACATTTCCAACCAAAAGTTAAAGCTAGCTTTATAATGGAAAGATAAGCCAAGCTAAAAAATGGGGTGCAGGGGAAGTGACAAACAAAGCCCACGGCTTTTAAGTCTTGAATTACAGTGCCTGGAAGAAGGAAAATAAGGTTTTTATCATGAATTCAACAGAACATATCTGTAGTGGTCAGAATAACAGAAACCATTTTAAAGGCTTTCTTTTCCCTTGCCCTACTATTTTTCCTTTTCAGTACTGAAGTACCATACCAGCCTTGTAAGGAAAAGGTTTATGTTAAAACAAACCAACAAAAAACCCCCACAATCTCACACTTTAAAAAAATGTCCATGAAAGACAGCAGATTTACCACCTAAACCTATCCTTTTACAATTTGATACAGCCTGCTTAGATGATGATTTTGCTATCTCAGAACCTCAAGCTCAGCAGCATGTCTGCCTAACACACAATACTCAGCTCTTCAAGAGAAGAAAAAATCCAGTGTATCACACTTCGCTAAAGAGATTCAAAGGCCCAACAGAAGGGCAGGGATCCCACAAAGAGACAATCCAGAAGACCAAATAATAAAATACCAAATCAAAGTAAAATAAGTTCTATAATTTTTATTACCTCAATTTATATTCTTTGTTTCCTCCAAATCCAGCAACTTTCAGGAACAGAAATGAAAAAACATACCTATGTATGCTTATGCTTTCTTTTTCAAGCCTTAGGAAGAGAACGGTTGCTTCAATATTCTTTGTAGCTGTTATTAAAGACTTTGTTTTTAGAAGAGCAGCAATAGAAGAATCCACATCAGCAGATTCAATACTTCCATGTTATTTTCGAAACACTGATCCCATCCCCCCTTTAAGGTGCTCCCCTGAAGATGCATTTGTGCCACCAATATAGCACTGAGATTGTAAGTAGTTCTCCTTAACATCCTTCCCTTGTCAAAGCAACTTGGGATGTCCTGGCAGCAGGAGCTGAACTGTATTTTATGGCCTTTATGCAAAACAAAAGAAAGCATCTGTCACTCTGAGGTCCTACTAGTTTCACTACCATTTTACTGACAAGATAATCACTGAAGGAATCTCAAACACTAGGGAATGTCTTTGGTTTACCTCTAGAATAAATATTTTACTGACTACACATGTGATAATTGAATGATGTGGGACATTTCTTGAGAATCCGAACTGCTACAGCATCTACAATGAAAACCATCCCAGCCTTCTCACTGCTTCTGGTAGGGCAAATTGTTATTCACATGTTACAGGTTCCTTGCAAGACCCAATACCTGCATTTATTATCTGTCCTTGTTTCAAGGCACTTTGTTACCAACGTATTTCTGCCCTGTATCTGGCAAACAGGCAGAAGTCTTGCCTTTCTCTTTTCTCCAGCAGCATGGGCCAACATGACATCTAAATAACAATCTGCTTAAGAACCACTCCTGTGAAAAAGCATTCTACAACTTCTCTGTGATAGTCCTTGAGTTTGTTTACAAACACACATACACATTTTTATAAGCATTAAGAGTTTTGTGCACTTTTAAACTCTAACAACCAAGTCTGGAGGGAAGAGTTAATATTGCAAGCCAAAAGGTTTGAGTTGTATAAAAACTGATTCAAAACACATCTGTTTCTCTGAAGAGAAGCCTCTCAAAACCCTTGTCCCTGGGAGACCACGGGAATTCTGCCGAATCAATGACTGCAATTTCTCCATTAGATCCCAGACTGGAGATAACAACATTGGAAAAATATGCAAGTGAAGACACTTAAGTTTTTTTAGCCCTCAAGTATTTCTTTTTTGTAAAGATTTCAGAGCCACCCCAACACATTTTCAGAGGTTAGATGTACAACAGTGACCCAGTCAAAGCTAGTATTTAATGGATTGTCTAAGATTAAAACCCTCATTTTGTACACAAGGTGACAGCTATTGGAAAAGAAGGCCTCACTTCTGAATAAGCAGTCGCTTCTAGAATCACTGCAAGCTTTTATTGGTGTGGCAGATTTAAGTAGAAAAGAAGCTCTTTTTTTCCACTTCATTTAAGGCTGCCACTGAGAGAAACATTATTAAAACTGCTGATAAAGCAAATCTGGTGTACGGTTTGCTTGTTTTTTATTTTGCAATGTGTAATTGCATATTTTGAGTTTACTTTAATTCAGGCATATTAGGAAAAAACCCACCATATTGCTTTAAACATATTAATAAAAAAGTCTGCAAGCCTGCTTTAATACAATAAGCTAAACTTCATCAGTTGATATTCATTAAAAAATTATCATAGCTTAAAAGCTCTTTTCTTTAACTGTAAGCACAAAAACTGAAATTGAGCTTGCATTTTTAAACAGAACTTGGACTTCAGTCAATACATTCCAAAATGTTATATATCAGCCCACAAGTCTGTTTCTGCTTTAAATGCTTCTGCATTAAAGTATTTCAGCAGTCTAATTTAAAGCAGATTTCTGTACAGACTGAAAAGAATTTACCAAACGGATCATTAATGACAACACGCTTCTTATAATAGCTAGTTTTATTAGCTGCAGTTTATGAAAAGAGACACACTTCCTAAAACCATCAGATGCATTTGACATTTGCAGTCCTGAGGAGTTGTTTTCCCTTTTCAAAAAAACAGTGAAGGAAAGAAGCCCAGAGGAAGGAGATGTCCAGCAAAAGAGTTGGCCTCAATCACATCCTGCTTGGGCAGCTCTAAATCCAAGGAGAGATGAGCGTGCCAGCAACTGCGAGCAGGGAGATGCAGCTGCCAAGAACTTTCAACCTCTGACCCAGTTTGAGCGAGCGCATCTCGCCCGAGGCGGCGCAGCTGCAGGAACTGAGCAGGCAGAGCCCGCAGGCTGCTGCGCCACAAAAACATTCTTCAGCTTCCACACCGCCTAAGAGGCTTGCAAAGAAATTATTTACAATAATATTCATTAGGCAGTCTCTGAAGGCACAGCTGGCTGGCATAGTCATCTGAAAAACGGCTGAAACAGTATCCCCAGTTAAGTTTCCAGATTTTCTGGGAGGTTATTCAAGATATTACAATCACTACCTAACTTCTCTGGAGAGGCACATGTAGCAGTGTGTAGTTGATAGACAGTGACTGGGAGCCACAAGCATCCATTTAAATGTAATTAGTTATCTACTACATCATCCTTACCATAACAAAAGAACAAAGGAGGCTTCCTTCAGCCAGGATGGGAAAGGGGCACATAAGCCCTACCAATCTTCTGGCTATAAATCTACAATGATGCAATTTTTCTCAGTTTTACTAACAGGAAAGTAATTCATACTTCATGATATTGCCATAAAACTTTGATGTAATTATTATCCTTATCCAAAAGACTTCCTCCTTCTATTAATTGCAGAGTTTTTCCTGTTGTGAGTCAATTTTGCTTGCAATAGGGCTTCTTAAGATCTCATCTTTTACATGCAGGATGCTGACTCATTACTGAGTTTCCTTAATCAAGGGTTTTTCTGCACCCTCCCAAAGCTGGTCACTGACATTACTAAAGTGAAAGGACCGTGTCCAACCATGAAAAATTATGTTCAGGAATGGCAGGATTTTTGGCTAATAATAAACTGCCATAAACTCCCTCACAGGCAGCTCTCCTACCCTCTTGTAGTCTTACACCTAAGGTTCATTTTTCAAGCTGGCTAACAAGAAGTAACCATGGTTCTCATCACAAAGAGCTAAAAAATTGGGGGAAAATGCAGGGTTTCTGTCTCAGATCATATTTGATACCTCCATTCCGATTTACAAAGTCAAAGTGCAAGTTTGGAGAGACATTCCGTGTAGGTTATGAAGTAACCTGACAGGTTCACAGAATTGCATGTGAACAAAACACATTAAGCTTTAATCATATTTCTGCCAACTTCCTGAAGGCCTTCTATTTTTGCCACTCAAATCTCCAGCCTAGTGACTACAGTCAGCCATTTGAAAGTGAAGATGCTATTCCCCATTGATCTTCAACAACCAAGTGTGCCTATATTCATTCTAAGCTGTCACCAGCTTAGTAAATTTGGACATTTTTCAAGAAAAGAAACCATCAGTTTTTCTTCAAAGGCATATGCATAAGGAGCTATATAGTAAATTTTAAACACACGTGGAAGACATTTGACATATGCTAATTATGGAGACAATAGGGTCATTTCTCAATTTAAGATCAAATCTCCTTAGGTATGTAGCTCTAACTGTGTGCAGAATATACTGTCAAGCTGTTCCCCCTCTGGTAACCCTTAGCTCACGAGGCTTTATCTAAAGACCATGCATGCTTTAGCCAAATAGAAAGCTAAAAGTATTAGCTATTACTGATACTTTACTCAAGATTATGTAAATCCAGCAGTGACTCTAATCTGGCAAACATTATAGCACAAACCACATGACTAGGAGCAACTACAACCATAGTTAAAGATAATACATTGTTGTAATGCATTTGCTTCTCTGACACTTTGGAGGAGTTAAAAAAAATGGGAACACTACTGACTAAAACAAACACAATCACTGAGGGACAACAGAATAAGAAAATAGGACTATTTCTTCAGATCATTATCTTCAATAGGTTGCCCAGGAAAGTTGTGGATGCCCCATCCCTGGAAGTGTTCTAAGTCAGACTGGACAGGACTTTGAGCAATCTGGTCTATTGGAAGGTGTCTGCCCACAGCAGGGAGAGTAGGGCTCCCTTCCAACCCAAACCATTCTACCGTTCTATTATAACATGGCCCCCAGAACTAGTATCTTCATTACTAGAAAACAGTAAGCAGATGACAGATAACATTGTGTAGGTTCTCCATTTCTCAGGATGGAAAAGACATCTGCATTTCACCACAGTATTTTCACAGTACAAGGCCAACAGTGTGCACCTGCAAGCAAAGCAAGAATGCTTGCCCTCTCCCACCCAAAGACGAAAACCACTTAAATAATTGTATTTGAAAACACAGAAAAAGCATTCAGTTTACTTCACAGTATAAACCATAGAATAATTTGGGTCGGAAGGGACCTTTAAAGGTCATGTAGTTTCAACCCACAAGACTGCACTTTCTGTAATCTCATCATTTTCTTGCAACATTTTACTGTGTCACAAGTCCCAATGCATTAAAGTCCTTCAAAAACATCCTCTTGTTTTTCACTTTGGTTGCTCTCAAAAGGCCCTCCTTGCCACAAAGCTCTTTCTAGGAGATAACTCTATGCTGCTTCGTTCACAGCCATTTGCACCTGCCAAACACATCAGCTTATTTGGAATTTAAGGAAGGAAGCACAGCAAGCAGCTCTCAAAAGATTCAAGTTACTGTTATAACCAACACAGGGGACATTCTTACCTCAACAAATCTTTTAGCTTCAGGTTTGAAAGCTAACATTATGTTAATGATACATTACCAATTGTTCACCATTGAATACTGACATTTTAGTATTATTTCATCAAAAAAAGACTGGATATGGCACACTTGGTGCCATGATCTAGTTGAGGTGTTAGGGCATGGGTTGGACTTGATGATCTTGAAGGTCACTTCCAACCTGGACATTCTGTGAATTCTGTGAATTTTATCAGACTCCACAGGAACAATTATACTGAAGTGCAACTTTGTGACAGAGCAAGGAATTTACAGGTATCTTTGTGAAAAATTCCATTCGCTCCAAAACAATTTCAATTTACAGTATTATTTTGCAACAAAGTATCTTGAGTGAGATTAAAACTTTAATTTAAAGAAGACACGTTTCAGAATACTAAAAATTTTGTCACAAGTTATCTACATAGGAAATCTTCCAGGCAAGGATTACTATGGAAAAATGAGTCAGATTGCAGCATACCATGTTAAATAAGTCAAAATTTTATGGGAAATTAATGCAAATTCTAATGTCTTGAGTCAACAGCTTAAATGCTTTTTGAACATGTACCACCTTTTTGTAAGTACTTTTTATAAGTATTGAGATGTACTGAAGAATGTACAAGATAATCATAAAACTCAAATTCCTTAATGACTACTATTACTTAAACAAAGCCCCAAAAGAATGTTCTCAGAGCACCGTGTGGTCATATAACACCGATGTAGGTATCATAGCAGAAAAATGCAGAACCTGTGTGCTATTTTTAGAAATTTCTCCCTGGAACTGTGTGATGTTTACTCACCTGCTGAATAATTTTGGAATCTTTTGGAAGGTTTTCCCTGGGTGGGACTTTTCCAAACAACTTCCAACCAGGAGCGCTTTGGACAGCAGGTTTGAGTTCCTTTGTCCTTTTAGTGAAAAAGTTTCTGAAAAGACAGGAAGGTTTTAATTTTGTTTATTACAAGCATATAAATAAGATATATTGTGCCCACTTATATTTCTTCAATTTCTCCACCAGTTTACCACTTGGGTGAGCTGTAGAGATTTACTGCTCAGCAAATGCATAGTGCATTCCACTTTCAAATAATTAATTTGAAGTGGAGCATCTTTCATTACAGGTGCTTTAATGCTAATCTTTGTACTTAACATTCAACTTTACCTCTAAACTACTTCATGCAATATCAGAGATTTTTTTAGTAATACCAAGCACTTTCTTAAATGTAAACAGCATGCAGCAGACTCTCAAACTTTTGTATGGGGTTTTCTTTAAAATTATCTTCTTAACTTATTTGGAAACTGAAATGAAAACAGCTGAAAAACACCCTGTAACTTAAAAGTAGTGAATTATTACTCCTACAAACTTTTACAACTTCAACTTTCATAGCATAGACTAGAAAACCAGGCAACAACCACACAGCTTCAGTTTAGCAGATAACCTTCACCAGTGCCTAAAGCAGTTACACTCAAAGAGGCAGATGACTGTGTTGCTCCTACTTCTTAGAAAGCCAACCATCACAAGACCGTGCTAGTGACCACTTGTCAGATACTCAGCTGGACTATTTGACTCCAATCACAAGCTCCCACAGAGCATGTTGTGTACAAGTGCTTTAAAAATGAAAGAAGTGTATTTATTCTGAATACTGGAAAGTTACTTTCCAGAAACTCATAACGCAAAGGGATTAAAAGCTCAGTAGTCTGTAAGGTTATTTCTCAGGAAGCTTACCAGCTGACCTCAGAGAACAGAATATGGAGCAGTTTTGATGGAACATGTTTTTGTGCAGTGCTAATTAGCTGACTTCTTCTTCTGGGGAGAGATCCACAGATTTATTCTTCACTTGTAGTATTTGCTGTATTTTAAAATACAATTCCTTTTCAAATTGGATGCAGTCACATTTGTGCACAGCAAACAGTGTCTTAGCTTTGCCCAGATAAAAGGAGCATTGCTTCAACAACCACAATCTGAAAGTGCTCACAGCTCTTAAATTCCAGTGCAGAAGGGTTTCTGGCCAGGAAGCACAGTTTTACAATTAGGAACTGTTAGTGTTTGTAAGACTTTGTATAGTCTTCAAATACAAGCTATCTTTTTAGTTCCCAGAATGTATTTTGTTATTTGGGAAAGAAGCAAATGCCTGTCAAAAATCCCTTCAGTGCAAGTTTGTGTGAATGCACTCTACAGACTGTAAACTTGTGAGTAGTTAAGGATCTGGCCAGCAGCAAAGAGCAAGCTGGAGAGATGGACACATAGGCACTGATAGAGCATGGAAGCCTCCCAAAAACCAGTAAGCTCAAGACTGGTGGTCCTGTGGAATCCAGGAAAAAACAAGAAACCCAGCTCTTCACTCCATTTGAGACCACTGCCATCATCAACAGCTTGTCAAAATAAATTTTTAACGACTGCTTTCAAGAAAACAGCAGTTGCTATAGGCAGGCAGGGAGTACAGGATTACACATGCAGACTTGATGAAAGAACACCATGAGAGATTTTTTTTGGAGTGCCCAGATAGAATCTGTTGGCGCCCCAATACACCATGCTGCTTCTGTGGAGGTCTCTCAGGTATTGTTCCAACCCAATTTTTGGGAAAGCACGTTTGGGAATAACTGGTTGCATGGTTTGAATAGTTGTTTGCCATTAATGGAATAGAGTTGTTGCTATTAATAATAGATTAATTAATACAAGTTGTTCTACCAAGCCCTGGTTGTGATCCACACATCTCTCAACTCTCTCCCCATCAGAGAAACTAGTAAAAACTTAGTCCACCCCTGTGGAACCAAAATAAGCACTCAGAAGCTCCAAGAAAGTGGTTTCTGATACATAGCCTGGAAAGGAAGAAAAGTGAAAAAGACTAGCCATGGTATCCACGCCTTTAAAAAATACCATCCTCCCTCAATCCCAGGACTGCACACTATCAGTGAAATGAACAGATGCATTCAGCAAGACAAAAAAAATTTTGATTACATAAATAACAAAGGCTCATTTCATAAGGACACTTTTCACAGTGCTTTACATTGTCTTCAGGAGGGAAGGAGGAGCATTCAAAGAATCAGCAACCAAACAAGACAGAAGTTTTCTAAAGACAACATACTATCCAACAGCCTTGACTAAATTTGCAACTTCTCTGCAGCACCTGTATTTGAACTTAATTAGAGAAAACTTTCCCCCCAAAAGCAGGTATGCAGGAAGGCACATTCTGGAGTACCCTTCTTGACTTCATGGGTAGCAATAACCTTCCAGTCTCTGTACATACTATGGAATACCAGCAGGATTACTTGGCAGTTGAACTTCACTGCTTCTAGCACATGTAGAAGCTGAAAGATGCATTTAACATTGATGGCAATCTGTCACTGTATCAAAGTTGGTTCATTATTAACCAGGAAGCTGGTAGATTTTTTAAAGGAAAAAAATGTGTAAACATACTGAAGTTTTTAACTAATATTTCTATACAAAAGATTTAGGCATGCTCATAGCTTTTACGAGATTTCATTTTTCATTTTTTTTAACAAAAAAAACATTAACACAAACCTTCCTGATTGTAGTCTGAAGTTTTAGTAGTTTTAGTAGTTTTTAGTAGAAGTTTTACTTTTATTGAACACCTATTCAGGGATAGCTGTTTCTTGTGAAAGCAAAAAGCTGGTAAAACTTCGTATCATGTTGGAATAAACTTCACATAGGAATTCTCATCCAAAAGAAATTAATGAGATATTACAAATTAGCTTTGCTGAAGATGGAAGGACACTTTTTAATACATTGTTTTGGCAGCTAACAGTATCACATCTGATGTATTCTTGACAGTAGTAAAGCCTTACAAAAGCCTTGTTAAGGAACAGCATCTGTGAATGCTTACAAGTTGCATTCACTGAACTGCAGGAAGTGTACTAGATTTGATGTATTTGCTGCTGTTTAGAATATTCATGAGTTTCACTGGTCCTGGGAAGAGTCAATTACTGAAATGGCTGAAAAGTCAATAGCATTTTGGTACACAATCTCAAAATCCATTTAAAAACCTCAAAATTCCTTTAAAAAGAGCCTGCACTTTAGAACTAAACAATTCTTTCTGTTGCAAGGACCCATGGGATAGAAGTATTAAATTAGTTCATTGATTTAAGCTCTGGTTTAGAAAAGCCCAGAGGAAAGCTACAAGGTTTTTTTCCCCCTGTTTCTTTTATATAACACATATTAACACTCTCAAATGACACTCCAAAATGTTTCAGTAGGTGCCTTGAAGAACTCAAAAACTAAATGAAGTGCCACAGAATGAGAAGTTTTTGGCACGCACGAAGACATCTACTGCTAACATGGCTTGGATTAAAGAAAAAAAACCTATGGGCGTGATTACACCACTACAGCAGCTGTAATGACAGCTATGACTGGTGGTTTTTCCCTTTATTTTTAACAGTGTTGCTTCAACTATTCCTGCCGGTGCCCATAGCAGTCTGTGCAAGTTTCACCATACTGGTGGTACAGTAATTGAGAAATGTTAACCATTTCTACAGGTGACATTAACACTATGTTCTACTAATGAAATTGCTTGTTTCCACTCCACTTTTGCTTTTAAAATCAATTTTTTGTTGCTTTTTAAGATTAATTAGTGTAGTCTAAAAGCAGTCAGAAATAAGTCTCAGAAGGGGATAGGTGGAACTTGATATTATAGTGAATTTTTTTATTTACTTTGGTAATTTGGTTTTGGCTTCCCCTACCCCCAAAAAAAATCTCAACAGAAAAAACTTATTTTCAATTTCCAAGCTAGCTATAGGTCAGTCCAAGAAGACAAAAGATTTCCAAGATTTAGAGGAAGTTACTGGAAAATATGAGACAACTACTTCATGCTTGTTCTTAAACTGTATCCAAAACCAGACTGTGCTGTATTTGCACGACAGCCATTCAAAGGAAGCTGAAGTGCTTTGAACAGCAGCAACCATGAACATCAGCAGGTAGGAAAGGCTCCAGGGTAGATACATCCCCAGCACTCTGCCTCTAGGTATAATTGAGTTATCTCTCCAAAAGAACAGGAATCTTTTGTTTGACCAAAAATGCAAACTAATCTAGTTTCAAGCTAGACATCATTTTGCTACAGTTTGTTCAACGAAGATTACATGTATGGATGTTCCCTTTGTACAAATCCACTGTGTGCCACAAACAACAGGCTATCAGCTATTCCACTGCTTTTTGCATCCCAGCAACACCCTAAGCAGCTTTCCTTCCCAATCATTCAATCATTAGAACTCCATACACAGGTTCAAGCTTCACCTATTCTGATGCTTTTAGCAATCTCTAGGCAGGTTTCAGGTATAGAGGAAGGTTGGCTCTTACACCTGAGCCTTTTAGGATGAATTATCAGTATAAAGCATACTAAAAATGAGACTACTTTTCTCTAATTTATTCATCCTGCACTACAGAAAAATGGCAAAATTCAGGTGGTCTCAGAAGAGAACATAAACCATGTGATCATCATTACTGTTATACATGAGGAAAGTATGCTACCTTACAGTTCACTTGAATATACTAATAAATTGAATTTGAAATGTTGCATTACATTAGACAAAGAAAACCCAAACAAAAACAAAACACACGCACCCCAAAAACCCCAAACAGAAAGCCAAAAAAACCCCATCAAACCCAAAACAAAACCACTAAACCATGGGCATCCTTGGCAAACATACAGTGTGGCACCAAAGAAACATTTTCTTTCCAAATAAAATGTTCAGAATTTAGGATTATTTTACAAATAAATTAATACACTGTTTATATCTCAATGCTGAAAGATAAAATTATTCTCTGCTTTCTCATCCTTACAAGATAACTTTGAGCTTGCTCAAAATGTTTAGCCACTAATTTACAAATAAAATAGTTCCATAGCATAGTCAAAGTTACATTTTTTAGATAAAAAAGCTAACTGTCAAATTATTTTTCTGACTTTTACTTTACACAACAATCTGGTTTACTGTCATTTTCCATTATCAATCACTGCTTCTCATTGCATCCACCTTTCAAGAGTTTTGATAACAGGGAAGTTGTTATGCTGAGAAAACAAGATTTGAAACCACGAGAACTGACAGAGGAAGTGAGGGCTGATTAGATTTTCCTTTTGATTAAGCATCTAGTACCTGTTAGTAAACACTGCATAAGATAACTGCATCATTTTAAATCCAGGGAAGCAACACACAAACAGGAAGGAATCAGCACCCCATCAAGAACATCCTCACTCTATCATATATAACTTTTCCTCACAGAATCACAAATGCTTAGAAGGGAAATCCAGCACAGAAGTAATGCTACAAATGAACACCAAGTTGGACAAAAAAATCCTGTACATTTTCTTGTGTTTTTAATACACAAAAATGCAGTTAAAAGCCCTGAAGTTAAATTTCTCTGCAATAACATTAAAAATCTACTGATTCAAATAAAACCTCAGAAGATGTAAAAGGAATGAAGCAACAAAATTCATTAAAAACTGTGTTTGTATTACAAAACAACTGATTTTGCATCTCCACAGAGTTCTGGTTATGCATGCAATCTGTGCTTGCTCCACCCCATGCTAATTTTTCAATAGGCTTCATAGGCACACAAGATAGGTCTATGTTTGAAACTTGCTGAAATTTGAATAAGCTGAAACACAAACTGATAAGGAAATTACTTATTTACCCAATAATCTTTATCCAGAGACCTGTATCAGCAAGGAGTTAGAAGAGGCATGTTCCAGGAATTGCTATAGATAAATTTTTACAGATAGAACACACTAAAATGAGTAGTTTTTACTTAAAACTATGCTTTTAGAATAAATTCTGACGACCTCTACAAGCCTGCAATTCCATATTCTGTCATGACTACAGCCAAGTACATAACGAGAACTATTACATTATACTGGCATCTCTTTACCACACATAAAACACAAAAGTTGCTTAAGAACACAACAGAATTCTTCTCCATACTCCAGTCTTGGCCATTCTGTTAAGGTCTTATGTGCAATAATTTGGAAATAACAGCAGACAAAAAATTATTTCTTTATTAAGCAGAATTAGCCCCTCTCTTTAAACAAGACTTTTCAATAATTTACATGCAGAAACAAAGGTAACTCAACTCTAAGCATAAATAATGAATCACTGAAAGGAAATAAAACCTTTTTGGTTAGCCACTCAAAAAGCCTGCAGAGCAACAGGCATTCTACATTTTTAATTTCAATAACTTCAAATGTCAGCCCATTTTGATCCAACACATTTATGACTGCCCTCAGCACAAGTTTCAAAGTTCTGCCCTACATAAGAGGTGTGACCCAATCTATTTTACAGTTCATGTTTTCCACCATTTTGTTACAAGCAGCACCCAGATACAAAATTCTCTTTTGATTTTATTACCCTAACCAGAGATTTGATACAGGAAGTTTCTAGTTTTATTACATTCTAGAAGTACAAAAATCTCCTCTTTCTCTCTGCACCAAGACAACCCAAAGAATATCCCAAACCACTCTCTCCAAAGGAGCTTCAATGTTTGTAATACTCTAAACCTGCAGTCTTAAGTGCTATACAAGCAAGCTTTTGGCTCCTTCCTTCCCCA
>VZTR01001432.1:1120-16526 GCA_013400775.1 Chaetops frenatus | reverse complement strand
ATGCTTCTAATGCAAGCATAAAACATGTATGTATTTATTGACCTGATCTGTTCTACTCAATGTCCAAGTGGGTGGTGGGAACTGATACAGTAAATTACATTTTTTCCTACCAGGCCATCAGGTGGGTAGTGGCATATTTTCCTTACCTTTCCAACTTCTAAAATTCTTAGTTTTCTTAACTACTGACAATTCTGACCTATTGCCTTCATTCTGTGCATCTTCAGACTAACCAGGAAAGATTACCTTGACCTTCTCTTTGAAATATTTCCAGAACTGCCTTGAATGAGATGTCAAATAGAGGAACCCTTCTGAGGAAAGTTTTCAATTGAGTGAGCAAATTAAATAGTATGCAGTGCATGTTTATAAGCTGGAGAGTTTTCTATTGTTCCTATAAGCTTTACAAATGAAAATTTCAAATATTTATATTAGGTTGAAAAAATCCAGGAGATGAAGTATGGACACTCTGTAAGAACAAACTATAAGTGCTCTCATTGTACAGGTGATAAAATGATATCCAACTCAGTAATTTTGTCACAATTTAAAGAACAATGATCTAGAATACATAGGGAAATTTATTAGATAAAGAAAGAACTAGTAGGGTCTGATATGTGTAAATAATTTTGTAGTTTACCTGAAATTTTGAGGAATGCCCTTGCAGTTCAATTTCCTACTCTGACCTTTATATAAACATTTTCACAGTTCAAAAAAATGTTTGAATGTTTGTTTTATGGACAATTTTTCTGATTTCTAAATTCTCAGCATTGCTTTCTTTTTGATCTGTTGACCTCATCTCTATTTTTCAAATTGCTATCTAAATAAATTAAGGTTTTCTTATCATATCTGTCCTGTGAACAGCATTTTAAATCCATGGGAATTGAGAGTTGCATCAAGTCAGTATTGCCATTTCTTCCCTTAAAACCTCAGGCTTGACAAGCCAAACAGAAATTAAAGAAAGCCTTCTATACACAGGAGTTTAATCTCTAAAATTTCTGTTTGCTTATTTTCTGTTATGATCTCAATATTAGCTGGCTGAACTACCGTGCTGGGGATTGAAAAAAGTAATAGCAAAGGAAAAAGTGCTTGCATTTTTTCAGATAGTCACCAGAGGGCATTTATGGACTAAGCCAAGATAAATTTCTGCATTCACTGTGGGAATGCTGAGAAGTGTTCTGAATGACACCATATTGCTATCAAAACTAAACCACTACTTTTATAAATTGAAAGCTTTGCTTTTTAAATGAGATCTTAATTACAAAGAGGAAAGAAAGAGAGATGACCAATATAATTTTTGGCTTCTCTAAAATTATTTGACTGCATTATATATGTCAGATAACATCAATTTTCACACCACCATGGAAAAAAAAATGTAACAGGGAAAAGAAAAAAAGTAGTAAACATTGTTGTTTTTCTTTCATCATTTTACAAAATATGTAGTTGGAGGAAGAGGATAGTTCTTTTTAAGACTACTACAATGAAATAAAAGTAGAACACTGTTGTTTTTTTTTAAGAGATGGTTTCATCTGTTATGTTGGAAGATGTGCTAATTATTATTAAATAGCTGCCTTTCAGTGAATAGAATAATAAATAGTCTAATAAAATGATGACAACTTTAAGGAAATAGTTAGGGATCAAATATTAAAAGCTGTTGTGGTGTTCAAAATGTAGGGGCAGGTCCAGAATATAAATTTACTTAAATCATGATAAATTCATTATTAACCAATTTTGATTACCAGCTTCTGTGATTATGTAAAACTCTTTATTTCATGTATGCCTATATTTCATGATGAAACAATATCTTTAGAAGTACCTTCTTTATCAAGAAGAATGTCTTTTTGGCCCAGTTCTCCCAAAACAGAGGTCTTGTCAGTATGAAATGTATAAAATATAACTGAAATCCTTAAGAGACATGCTTTAGACAGGAAACCATATAAAATAAAGCCCAGCTTTGATAGCGTAACTAAATATTGTGGAAACTTGAGTTTTATTTTTCAATAGAGAATTAAATGGGAAGGAAATGCAGGGTGAAAAATATTTGCAAAATTAAGAGAAAAGTCCTAAAGATCAGTTAAAGAAAAAAAATGTTCTCTTTGTGTGGATATGTGCACTCTCCTGAGATCAAAGTTAGTAGGATTCAGTGAACATTATTTTAGAAAACATTTGTTTTAAATTTCATATTGTTCTTCTAACCTTACCAGCCAACTTTAATTCTAAAGAGATCACAGACACTGGTAAAAATAAATTTAAATATGAAACCTTGTTGAGAGAATTGCCCTATGTTTAATAACAAACAAATCATGCTCTTTTTTGGTAATGTGGGTATATTGCATGCTCTTTCTTTTCCCCACTTTATTTTTCCCCTTTGAGAAAGGCTATACATTGTTTATATATCACTTATTTCAAAGCAGCATTTTCATATGTATTTGTTAGCCAATGCCTTCAGATTGTAACTCAGAGCAAATTCGAAATATTCCCATGCCCTCCATTTGTGTGGTACAGTCACACTCGAGTCGTCCATGCCATTGCACCATGTTTTCAGTCACATTTCACCCCTTGAGAGGGAATACAGATATTCCTCCAAAGGTTCTTCATTGACTAAAAAATTTAACTTAAATAGTGTAAATCAGATACTTCCAAGTCAAAAATCCCCCACAATAAATATACTGACTGTGTAATAGAAATGCAAAATAATCAAAGTCATATACCTGAAATATTCTAATTGTAGTTGCAACCTTCGTTTGTATGTCTCAGATAAGTTTAGAATTAACTCACTTAATGGCTCAAAGTTCAGGAGAATCCTCCTGTTGGAGCATTGTGTGACAGATCTCCAAGTGAGGGGTTACTGCTGGCAATGCCTTGCTCTTCTAGATCACCCTGAAGGTTCAGGTGTTTTCATTTTTTTTTTCAGTAGCAAAAGGGAAGATGAGTGGCTACCTTGGTGGTTTACTCCAGTTTATCTATAGATCAGATTATCAACAGTGCTATATTTAAGACAGAATAATGAATTACATGGTACAATTATACCTGCTAGATTGCATAAAACAACCCAATTCATTGACTGCTACAATGACATTACTTGTAGCAGAAAAAAGACACCATTTCTGAAGTGAGCGACCATGCATTACATTGGTAAAGATTTCATTTGAACTCTATTTAGTTTACTCTTATTAAAAGTACCCCCCCAGAGGCTGAGTCTTTAATAATACAACTATATTCAACAGATAAATAAATTAAAAATTAAAAAGACATGTTAAAGTTGATCTTTCTTTGTCTACATAATCTTTCAGAGCTGTGAATTATGTAGTAGTCTCTTACCTAGTTCTCTGAAAGCAGTGTTACACCTCATGGAAATCTGCATTATACATGCTAACTGCTTTGGAGTAACTAGTTTAGAAATATTATAGATTTATCCACATCTATATTTATATGTATGTGTACGTGCATATATATACATATGCCCATGCATGGAAGCATTGCTTCTATAGAAATATATGCTGATAACTGTCCATTTGCATTTTTTCCTCCTGCATTGTATATATCCAAGAGGCCAAAGATTTACAGACTTAAGAAATAGACAAGAAAATATTTTTTTTCAGAATTTTTATAACATTTATGATTCTTTAAAAATGACCTTATTTTTATAAAGTTATCATGGGCCTAGAGGACCATAAGGAGCTAATCACACTCCTAAAGGACCATGAACACATGAAGTCTTCAGGTCTATCACTTCATAAACAAAATTCAGGTGTCATCAATGTCAGAGGAGAAACTTGGTGAATGATTTGTTTCTCTGTGATATAAAAAAGCTATTGTGGCTTTTTTTCTTTCTGAACACAGGCTACTGTGTTCAGAAAGAAAAGGCAGAGTCTAGAGCTTGACATGGAAAAGAAATGTGACTACAATCAGGAAGCAGGGACGGGGAAGACAATTTCACACTCTGGAAGAATGGCAGAGATCTAATGAGAATTATGTGGAAGACAATGGAAAAAGAGAATTTAGAGGAAAGAAAACAACCAATGACCTCTAGAACTTGAGAAAACAAGGTTAGTGAGATGCAAGGACAGTGCAGAATTTCTTTAAGCCACTGCATTTCAACAAAGTAATCATTACACTCATTTTCATGTGGAAATGCAGCAGATTATTTAAACAATCTGAGGTTGTCTTAACTAGTGATTAGCTGACCTGGACAGACATAAGAGGAAAATGAGTAAAAGTGATGTAAGATTGCCAAAAGAGAGACAAGAACGACTTGGACTGAAAACAAATTGTTAAGGTAACAGATTACCTATTTTCGTGGGATTGGAGCAGGATCCAATGCTGCAGGATCCAATTCATTAATAACACTGACCAAAAAAAAAAAAATTGCTTTGAAATTATCTAATGACACAAGAGAGAACTTCCTAATCAAAATGTTCCACAGGACAGCATCAAGATACTAAGGAGTGAAATTAGATAAATGTGAGGAAACATATATGACAAATCATTATCAGGAAAAATCAGAGGAAGAGAAGCACTTACATTTGATTCATGTTCATTGCCAAGGGATGGATAAAAGAGCAAAGACAATCCTCTACTTTACCAACTTTGGATTAATAAAGTATTTTCAGAAAAGCCATGTACATGCTAATGCACAAGAAACTGGTAGGATCATTATACTGCACATAGCTGTGGTCATCCACAGCCACTGGAGATGAGCCCATGCTGAAGCTGCTGAAGGAAGAGAGCTACTGGAACGATGGGAGGTGGAATTTACAGGAAGGGATTTACAGAGATTGCCTTGGTTAGTACAGAGAGATGAAGTACAGGGAGATGTCCCAAACAGTTCAGGAACGTGTGTGAATATGAAGAACACCCTGTCTGCAGTGCAGGCAAGCTGCTTTGGCAGATTTAAGGGCTTGATAAATGTGCACATATAGGTTGCTGGGCTGTGTGGTGCCATTGTGATGGACACGGTGATTCTGAAGTTCCTTCCCAGGAACGGCAGCAGAACTGAATATAAACCCCAGCAGGAATGGAGACAGAGCCTGTACAGGCCTGTAGGTGAAAATTGTTTGTTCTTTTTTTGTTTCTTGGATGTGCAACTGCATGGAATTACACAGCATGGCTAAAACTTGCAGCCTTCAGATACAAAACAACCCTTTTTCTCATCTAAACTTTTCACTTAGAGGAAACTGTAAACTGTAAGTCATGGCATTTATTTCTAGCCAGGCTCTAATCCCCGTGATTATGGCATTCCATCACCACCATTAGAGATTTATGGTGGAATAAGAGGAATTTTACTGTAAGAAGTGCTAAATGCAGATTTTTATTTATATTGGTTGAAATAAATATTTTTAAAATATTTTTTTAAATAATATTGAAGAAGCATGAACAGAAAGAATTTTTGGATGCTGTAATTTATGACTTCATAGCTGACAGATTGGCTGACAAAGACTGATGATGCTATGGATAATAGATCTGCTCCCATCTGTGGGGAGAGAAATACTTTGAATGGCAGCTTTGGAACCTCTCTGCTAGACAAAGGTAGCAGCAGAATGCTAGAAATAGCTGAGGTTGAAGTGGGGAGATGAGCAATTCAAAACCTTAAGGGGAGTTATTGTCCTTCCAGATAAGGAAAAGAACTAATTTTTTTTTTCTTTTTTTCTCCCTGTCTATGAAAAATGAATATAAATTGAATCTAAAGAATTTTGAGTGCACTGATTTGTTTCACAGGGATTCTCACCCAGTGGGTCAAAATGAGAGTAAGATATCCATGAATTAATTCCAACTCACAAATTTTTCCAACAAAGCACTAAATACCTGTAACTAGTTTCCTGAGCTAAAAGGTATTACTGACAATTAGATCACTATTTATGAGTGTAGGGCCTCTGGAGATTGTCATCAAACACTTCAGTTTTTGTTCTGTATTCTCTTGCAGAAGTTGCAATGGTGTTTGGGAAGAGACATTCTGACATCGTTGCTGCTGAGATGATCCTCTCCTGTAAACAGGCATTTGTGGACAGCAATTTCTCAAAAATGCACCCATGGTTGCTGGAACTTCTTTGCAGTCGCTCTGAGCATGGCATTCAGCTGACCTCACACCTACTCTGTAACCAGCTGTCCAGTGAGCCTTGTGCTGTCATCTGTGCTCTTCTTCACAGCAGTGGAGAAAGGAGGAAAGCCTATAGCCCCATGCCAGCTGCTGTGCTCCTCTGCTAGAGATTGCCACCCCAGCAGGGGAGCTGGTCAGGGAAGCAGAGCTTTGCATTCCACATCCCAGTACATGTTCAAGCCAGCAATGAGTTAAAGCAGCACACTGTGCTTTGGGCAGTGGGCATACATATTAGATTCTCTTTCATCTCTTCTGCGTTGGAAACAATCAGCAAAGAAACGAGACAGCTGTGGACTGCAACAACACAACACAAAATATCACAGTACCTGTACTTACGCTACACAAAGCATATCCCTTCACTTGTCTGAGCATTTCTCCAATGCATAAGAATAGTTAAAAATATTTGTCTGGTAAGAATGACACTAATGTGAAAAAAACTTGCTAGCTCCTACTTTCCATATACTTCATTAAGGGTTTTAAAGTGCAAATATACCCATCTTTGGGTCCATAGAAGGACAGATTTCTCAAGTTTCTGAAAATAACTAAATAATGAATAATGAAAGTTCATTATTTTGAAAATGTCATTATTTCCTTCTGAATCAATTGCAGATTAGAAAACAGATTTTTTAAAAATTTTGCTGCTGTTGAAAACAAATAAATAATACCTTTCTTATGAGTATTTTGCCCAGTTCGAATGTTTCAGAAGCAGTGTTGGATGCTGAAAGCATTTGTCATATAAAATAACACTGCTTCAACTTTCAAGCCTGCAATGATAATAATTAATACTTTCTATCAGTACTTTATATTCATTGCAAGTACCAGTAACATTAGTGACATTGTTAAAAGTTCCTCATCTGAATGCTGCAGAGATAGATGAAATGCATGATTTTGGATAATAATGCAGTACCATTTAAACCTGGATTTACTTGCCACCATTTTTCCTGGCTTCTACATTAAATGGTGCTTTGTCGAGATTATTTTGGGACCCAAAATGTTAACTATTCATTGGAATGCACTGTACAAACTTAGAAACACGATGAATAGTATTTTAGGCATAAGCATTTTAAACAGATCTGTTCTGTGTTTAAATGTCAGAACAAAGCATATTACAGGAAAAACACCTACAAATGCAAAAATGCAATAAAGCCACAAAATATGGGTTAAAAATTTCCATATTTGATCTGGGTAGCAAATTATAGAGAGAGCAAAAACCCCCTACGCATAACCATAGCTGCCAATTCTGGATCTTTCAAAAAGCAAGGGCAGGATACCAAGTACATGATTCTGCCTTGTGCCAAGCAAGCATCTATGAAAATGTCACCTTTATGCAAGTGAAACACAAAACGAGTAGAATTTGCCCTGAAATGCAAGGGGGAAAGTGTTCTGAAAATAAACAAATTGCTTTTTACTGCTAATTAAAACATGAATCAATAAATATTTTCAAAGTTAAATAATACTGTTCCTCTCAAGCTGAGCACCAATCTGCTGGGCTCCAGCCAGGAGAGAATCTTTTCTAGCATAGTTACAAACAACTGATGAGTGGAGCTGAAAACAGAAACATGAATACAACTTTCACAGTAATTCAAACAAAACTGCATGACTTTTAACATATCATTTAAAGGTTCTTTACTCTTTGCACCTTTTTCTATAGTGGTCAGCACATTGCTGGTGAGATAATGACCTACAACGAGCAGTCAGATTATGGGAATTAAGATGTCAGTTTCAAAATAAACACCAGTTGGTTCAACAAAGCCTGCAGCTAGGATTATGTCAGGACTAGGAAGACATTTAAAACCCAATTGAAACAGACTTACTGTTTCTGAACAGAAAACATGCTGTGGCATCCTGTTTTACTGTAGACTTACAGAACTGCTGTTGCTGACTCCCTGAAACTGATTTCTTGGCTAGGAAGGTGGTCAAGACAAAGTCCTTGCTTTGGATGAGGAATCTGATCAGATTCTTATTTCTTGTTCTCTTGTAATTGATGTTCTTGGTTTTCCCACAACAGTTCTCCACAAGTGAGTCTATGGCCCCAGAAACAGATCCCCAGTTAATATCATCTACTCTTGTTGCTTTGCATATTGTTTATGGGATAACTTTCCCAGCAGAGAAGTGTAGCAGGGACAGCAAGGGTCCCTTGAATTATAGAAACGTAGCTACTAAGATTTCAGAATTAACCCATGGTGCTTGCTGGCTTCTCAGGAGTTAAAACCATGTCATGTATGTTAATTACATAAGAATTTAGCTTAATATGAGAGTACTGAAGATTCTATGAAAAAAATTTGTACTGAATGTGATTAGACAACTCTACAAGTTTCTTTCTTCTGTCTCTTGCTCTTATTTTGAGCATAACAAACAAATTTAAATCCGCCAACACTCCTATCCCCAACTAAATTTTTAAAAGAATTAAAAAGGTCTCTATACCTCAATTGGGGCAAGTTTTAAGGAACACTACATACCAGTCATAAGCCATTAAAAAAATGAGCAGTTTATGTTATCCTTTAAGCAGCACTGTAATATTAAGAAGTCAAATATTTTTAATGGATGTTTTTTTTTATTCTGGGATCCATTTGCTAAAGTTCTAATCAAATAAATCTGTATCATCTGTGAAACAGTGATGTGATATCCCTAGAACCTTCCAGTTGCCACAAGTGTTGTAGCCAAAACCCTGGGTAAGCAGTTTTAATTTAAGTGCAGATTCCTTGAGTTGCAGGTCCTGAGTTTTTGTGGCTGGTCTAAAGCGTTAGGCTTTACAAATATATACACACTCAACCCCTTTGTGCCTCTAAACCCCAAAAAGTAGTTGTATACCAGCTGTTCTGGACAAGTTTTTCACATTATATTTTATGTCCATAGAGCTTAGACTAAACAACCTCAAGTAGTGGACACAGTATATCAAATTTCCATGAAAAATATTCAACAGGACAATTTGACTGAATAATAGCTCAAACAGTCTTCCAAGTCACTGCTGATATTATTTCAAATATCTGGATTTTATAACAAGGCTATTGATTCAGGACTACCTACAGTACTTGAAACTTTAGTCAATCAGTTGGAGATATTTCTAAGTCTTATTACCAGGCATGGAATAAAAGTTTCAGTCCTATTCAGCAATACTGGACAGATTTCCAGCCAGTATAGGAGAAAGAACACTCTTATCACAGACTGTTCTGGCCAAGGATTTACCTGTGGCTGTGTCTGATCTCTGCACTCAAAAAGAATGTTCTGGGTTCTTACTCTGCATCCCAGCCTTCTGCTCAGTCACTCTGTCTTGGCTGTCTCAGTTTTGCTTGTCTACAGCTCTGCTACTCCTTTGTGGGTAGCGTGGGGGTAAATATATGTATATTGCATAGATATTTTGAAGCACTTGCATGGTGGGTTTTGCAGCATTTGGGTGATGAGTGCTAAAAAATACTGAGCAGTATGTGAAGTCAGGGGGGTAGGGAAATATCAAGAGCGGTAAGTGGTAAAGATAGTAGTGTCAGTGGTGGTGGGGTGATGGCACAGCACAGCCTTGGGGGCCCCGGGCCAGCTCATGGTTCTGAGTGTGTTTCTGGAGGCAGCACAACCTCTGCTTTGGTGTGGCTATCAGCAGAGGACAGGGGACAGCCATGCTGATGCCATTGTGATTTTTGTTTTTTCATATAACCCTCTCATATCTCTCTTCATATACACTTTTATGCAGCTTTTATGCATCCCTAATGCTTTTAACCCACGTGCTTGTAATTCCCTAAACCTGACAAGTAGCTTAGACCCAAAGTTCTGTTAAGCCAAAAGACTGAACATTGGAGTTGGGGGTCAAAACACCCCAGACACCAAGGTCCCCTCCANTGACAAAGCCCACAGACAATTTTATATTGCCTCTGTGGCCAGCTTCCTGCCAGATATTTCTATATTTCTATTTGTCCCTGTGATCGTGGCCTGAAGTTCCAGATTTCTATTTCCAAAGTGCACAATCTGGTTGAGAGGGACCCTGTGAATGTGTAAGTTCTGCCCAGACACATGCATTCTTTAGCTATTTCAGTCCAAGCATGTTCTGTTTGGGACACAAAATAAGCAGGAGAATTGTGTTGTGGAAATACAGAGCCAAGATCTGATCATAAAAGATCATAAATCACCAATCTGGCCTGCAGTTCAGGAAATTCAAGCACCCCTCCAGACGTGGGCATCACAGATTGTGAGGAAGCAGAAAGAAGTCCTGTGAACTTCTGGTGTTGCAGAATACCAGAACTATTCCTTCCAACACCACTGTGTAATTGATGCCATCATGATTTTTTGCTTTTTCATATATCCCTCTCATATTCCTCTTGCTATACACTTTTATGCAGCTTTTATGCATCCCTAATGCTTTTAACCCACGTGCTTGTAATTCCCTAAACCTGACAAGTAGCTTAGACCCAAAGTTCTGTTAAGCCAAAAGACTGAACATTGGAGTTGGGGGTCAAAACACCCCAGACACCAAGGTCCCCTCCAGAACACATTCTGTAAACTGAGATAGAGCCATGCAGGGGGGGACATTCCTCAATAGGGGGCTTCTCTGGAGCCTCCCATTGGGGAATCTGTGATAGATATGTTAATGTGCACAGTTCTATAATTGCACACACAGACCATTGCAGGGGGCCATTTTGCTGGGGCATTCTCCAGGGGTGCATCTCCCCTGGATGTGATGCACTCCAAGGATCCTAAATGAATACCAATAAATAAACCCCTTGTTCCCTTCTAACCTTGTTTGGCTTTTATTCTAAGAGCACTTTGGGAGGTTTAATGGATGGGACAGCACGTGTCCTGCCAAAGTATTTGAAAGTCTTATTTATTACTTACTCCATTCTGTGGTAATCAGACTGTGTTTAAGTAAGGTTGAGATCCAAAAAATCTATTGGTTAGTGAACTGAAAGATTATGCTTGCTTTCACACTGCAGTCATTTACATTGCCTTTGTGAGAAATTGTGGCAGGATGCAAAAAAGGTTTCATTATGCAAGCAAAAAATAAAGAACAGAAGAATTTATAGCAAATAAGATTGTTAAATCCTACATTAATGAAAACTTCAGAGTTGCTGTAGCTGTTGCATGGCAGTGGGAGTAGGCTGAAGATGATAATTTTAAGAATACATATATATTATTAGAAAGAGCATTGATCTGCTTCCAGCTGCATCACGTCAAACATACTTAATGGTACTCTTTACTATCTTTTTTGTTCAAGCATAGGGCAATGGCATATAAGTAAATAAGGCTCACTCTCTTTTTCTTTGCTGTTCAATGTGCTACATGCATGCACAGACTGGAACACAAGGCAGTACCTCTCTTCCTAGGTAATGCACAGGGAATGCTTTACAATTCCTAAATGACTTCCTTACTTGGTATTAGTATTTTACCTTTCAACCCTCTATTTTCTTTCACCCATTACTTGTTTTCACTCCTTTAAAACAGGGACAAAATGAGTAATGTGATGGATTAAATAAAAGCTGGAAAGGGAAGACCAGACTAATTTTTGTGCTTTATAGAATATTCATATGAAACTTTAAACAAGTAAAATCAAAGAAAAAGTCCTTCTGAACTCACAGGAATATGATATAAACATATATAAAATGAAGGTTTCAAAACACTTATTCTGCTATAGTGGGTCATATTTGTTCTTCATACAGAGACTGAGGTATAGAATAGTCACCTTGAGGTTTTAAAAAGAGGTTATGAAAAGGAAATCAAAATGTTGTAATCCTAAAACTGTAATAGTTTCAGCACCGTTATTTTAACCCCTTTATGCATGTATAATGACTATGGTTCCTTACTTGAGCCTATCTATTTTTGTACAGTCTCTGCCTCTTTGAATGAATGATTAGTTAGTCAATATTTGACTAGNTGCTATAGTGGGTCATATTTGTTCTTCATACAGAGACTGAGGTATAGAATAGTCACCTTGAGGTTTTAAAAAGAGGTTATGAAAAGGAAATCAAAATGTTGTAATCCTAAAACTGTAATAGTTTCAGCACCGTTATTTTAACCCCTTTATGCATGTATAATGACTATGGTTCCTTACTTGAGCCTATCTATTTTTGTACAGTCTCTGCCTCTTTGAATGAATGATTAGTTTGTCAATATTTGACTAGTAATTCAAAATGTGATCTCCCTTTTTTTTAGTATTCACCACAGATTTGTTTTTCTGTATTTTGATACACTTGCTGCAGCATCTGAGTGCTACGAAAAACGTAATTAATTTATCTCCACAAAGTTCTGTGAAGATAGATAGTGTTATTGTCCCTGCTCTGTAAGTGGCAACCTGGTTGTTTAACTGGAAAAGATGTGGCTACTCTGGAAGAAACTCAATAGGATCGTCTAGTGAATGGCTGCATCATTATGGATTTATATCAAAATATTTATTGCAACATTTGGAAACAGAGGATCTTTAGTTGTTTTGATTCATTAAGTGAGAAAACAAACATCTCATGTCTAGAACGGTTTCTAACTTAAAAAAGAAAAGGACTTTCATGTCAAGAAAACTTCTGAATCTATGGAATTTCTGGTATCAAACATTAACACAGTAACTACTCTTTCTGTGAACCAATCCTGGTCCATGTATGAAATGATTAACACCAGAACTAGTTTTTGACTGCACAAGAGTGAGGCTCTCTGGACACCTGTTTTTTACCTTAATTTTAGAACATAATGATCCATTGACTTAGCCTTTTTCTCATCACTTTCTTCCTCCTTGCTTTTTCCTGGTCATACTCAATCCCCTTCTCCCTTCAGCCCTGTCTCTGCAAGTACCCAGTGTCATCATACGGATCCTGTTCCTGTCCATAAATGTGTTGCTCAGGATTCTGCTACTTCCTTTGTTTTTTGGCTATATTTCTGCATATTTTGAGCAAATGTTTATTTTGGTCAGGCCATACCCACCTCTGCCCACATTGCCTGCCAACCAAAAGGGACAATATGCAGAGATCTGGAAGGCCAGGTTGTGTTCTCAGAGTGGAGATGGGCTGCCCAGACAGAAGCACTCTGATTACATCTGAACTCACTTTTTTTTTCAGTCTTGTAACAGTGTGAATTTTAAACAAATTTCAATAGGTACCTTCAATGTACATGAGGTGCTATGTACTGTAGAATCTGAACAAATGAACTACAGTGATAGAGTAATTTTTTAATATGAACCAATTTCTGTACATGTCTGTCTTGTGANATCTGGGTAGGGTTCAGGTAAGATTGCAAAATTTTGTCAAAGCTATAACATGCTGAAAAAGTAGTTCTTTTAATGGAAAAGGATTAACAACTTCATTTCTGGGAATAGTACCTGGAACAATCATGCAATTTGAGCCACTACATGGAAATTCCAGGAATAAAATTCTCTGAGACTTTCCAGTCCTCTTTTTTTGTATGCTTGAGTAGCCCTTCCCCTTGCAAAAAATAACAGTGGACTGGCAGATATTATTTTTAAGGCATGGGCTTGTTTATAACATTGGAAAATTCACTGTCTTGCATCACATGTTATCAGTCTATCTATATCCCATCTTCCATGCCAACATTTTCTGATAAATTCTTTTGAAATGATAAACACATTTTAATTAACATTTCCTGCACATTAATTTACTTTGCAAGAGATTTTAAAAGAAAATATTTCAATTGTAATTTCCTATCTTCATTTCTATTTCTTTAATGACAACAGCACATTTTATTTAAAATATTTATCTGTCAAACCAAACACCTTCCTGTCTATTGACTTGATTGATATCTTTTATTGTTGTTAAGGCTTAAACATTCCAGGGATGAAGAAATATTTAAGAAAACTTAGGGATCAATGTGTTTGCCAAGAAATGTTCACATTACATTTTCCTAAGAAAATTAGCAGGGTACTGGACATCTAGAAATCATCTGCTTAATGAAAAAAAAGGAAGTACTTAATGAAACATTTTCTTGGACCATTTTCCATTGAGATGCTCCCACCTATAAAAGAGTTTCCAAAGAAACTCTTTATTTTTTAATATAAAACTACTTTTGAAATTAATCCCTTTACCTCTCTTGATATCTTTCTGACAACCTTCTAATCTCTTGAAACCGTTGGTTAAAAAGTGCACCACTAAATCAGCCTGTCATCAATTTTGTCTCTCACCACAGTGACTCAAAGAGTTGCATCAGCTAGATCATTTAAAGAAACCACAACTTTTTAAAAGAACATCTGCTGCTGTAATTTATAATGTATAACATAATCTGACATCCAAATTTGACAGAGTTTGGTAATGTCTTCCAATAACTGGTTGTGAGAGATTCTGTCCTGGGATGCAGCAAACAAAGAGGCAATAAATTATTAAGAGCTGCAGCTACCAATCTAATAAGAAAAAGAAAAATAATCATCTCTACTTTGAATACTGACAAATATGATGCCATGCAGACTCCTTTTTAAACAGCCTGTTTTAATTTTAAGTATGTGCCGGTTTCTCAGGACATAATTTCCTGAGATTAGTGAATATGAATGAAAGTGCTAAGTGCTGACAATTTGAATTCTCACTTCTTTTAACACTCAAGTGCTAAATATTGCCCAAACTTTTGCTAAAATGTTAAGTATCTATCTTTTTTTTTCACTGGTAAATTACCATTGATTTGAAGATCTGACAGCTACAGCCATAGTATAGTAGGAAGAGCAGTTAGTGTATAGAAGAGGTAAATTCCAAATCGCAATGAGAAAAAAAAACATCCAATTTTCATGAGGAAGGCAATAGAGATTTCTGAGAGAGAGCAAGAGAGTAAGGCAATGTGGGCTCAGTCTAGGCAGAAGCACCCAAAGAGAGGAAGTAGGGTGGGTAGTGAGCAGTAGTCTGCAGAAACGACTGCGTTTCCTGGGACAAATTCTCACTCAAAGTCTGTCATTAAATCAGTTACTTTTGAAACTAAAATTCATCGGATTGTTTCATATCTACATGCTGGGTGTGCAGGTAATGTAAGGAGGTGATATTGGGATGGGAAGCCTATTGGAGATCTGCAGAGATAAAGTGGATTAGATAAATACTGAAGCTGCATTTAGAGAACAGCTATTAGTACCATCTGGCAATGAAAACATTGGTTGCTGTCATGCAATTGCACTGGAACATGGGTATTTTTTTTGCTCGCTTCCTTGTAAGTGGTCTGCTATGAAAAGTCGCTTTGGATGCACATGAACAATAATGAAAAGGAGGAAAGGGACTGGTGGAAAGCAGGTTCATATTTTTTAATGGAAAAGTTATCCACTCAGCAACAAAGGTGGTGAAGTTCCCAGTTTGAAAGTACTTTACAATCAGAGGCCTCATCAAGAGAGTCATTTTCAAAAAAGCACCACACTCCCTCATTGCAAAT
>VZTR01001427.1:286530-300742 GCA_013400775.1 Chaetops frenatus | reverse complement strand
TCGTATTTAGGCAATGCAGCTGGGTTGCCATAGAGCAGAGATCTCTGAAGCTGCCTTGCTGCTACTCCTGACAGACTGTCTAGGTTTGGATGTGTTCATGGTGGTAGTGCTCACTCGTGCACTACCATTATCTTTGCAGGAGCTGTGTGGCTTAAGCACTAAATTTTTCTATGAGTTTTTATAATGTGTTGTGAATATACATTCTTTGAAGACACCATAATTTCAGAGGTCCTTTTTACTACTGTTGTGTTCTTGGCCTTGAAAGATGAAATCAAGTGGATACAAACTGAACCTAAACAAAAGCTTGGGCGGAAGAGGTAGTTGATGTTGGGGTGGATGGACAACTAAGTGTTTCCTACTGACACACAAATGTGCAAGTAGGACCCTGTAGAGCATCTAATGTGGTTACTTTTGAATTGTAGGCCAGAAAAAATGCTACTAGTGGAGTTAAAAATACAGGTTACTCCAACAAAATGATGAAAATATATAAACATAGCAAACTGTACCTTATTATTTCAAAGTAGATGTCTCAACTGGCAGCAAATATTCTTCCCAGTTTCCATAGCTGTACTTTTTGGTCTGGTTTGAGTCTCCTGAATCCCATTCCGAACTATATCAAAGTGGAAAGCTGTCTCATTAGAGGCTTTATGTTCCTTTAAAATAAATGCAGATTCTCTTAAAACAAAACACCCTAGATTACAGGTTTTGGGTTAAGACAAATAACTGCCTGAGTAAACACTAGTGCATACTAGTCATTATTAGTGCCTGTATGAAATAAATGTCTTTCTAATAGTGTTGTAATTTGGTTATTTGCGTAGCTGGCGAATGCTGTATGTGGAAAGCTGGGCTTTTGGCTTTACCTAGTGCAGTTCTGCCTGGTTTATAGAACTTTTTGGCCACAGTGTTACTCTTCGATAATGTAGCTTTGTAAAATTCTTAAACCTAGAGATATTTTCCTTCTGACGGGGACAAACATCAGTTGAAACTGGATCACTTGAAACATCAAAAGCAACTGGATTGCTGCTTTGAGTTGTATTCTGGAATTCACACTTGAACTACTGCAGCCACTTCTTTGTGTAAACATAAAATGTGGTCTCAGATTCCTGCTTTTTCCATTTACATCATTGCACCAGAAAGTTACCATCAATATGCAACTTGGGGAGAAATCTGTGCAATTCAAACTGCTTTGTATAGTTGCTTTTCATAAACAGTACTTTATACTCACTATTTAGTTATAAAGTTGAATGCCAATATGCCTCATTCAGTGTTTATGGTTTCCATTCAGAAGGAAATAAAGGATGAATGAAATAATGTTACTGACAGTAACTTGTTTCTGTTCCCTATGTTTGTCCATGTTCATTTCTACTCCATGTATTTTATGGGCTTCAAAGCAATAGGTAGGCAGTCTCTGTCTCTGCTACCTCTAATATTACTTTTTGTTCTTCTTTTGAAAGCAGTTTAACAGTAAAACCAGAGATGGATTCACTGTGAACACAAAAGTCCCCAGCCTGAAGGATCAAGGGAAAGAATATGATGGATTCACAATTACAATAACGGGAGATAAGTATGTTCACTGTTTTCAGGGGTTAGGGTAGATTAAGCAATGATGAACTATTAGCAATTAATTGTCTGAATGCCATTTCTGTTCACATAAAGTAGGTTTTGTTTTTCACTTGTGGCATTTTTGTAAATAACTAAAGTTTATTCATTTGAGGACTTGATTCCTGTTGTGTTTTGAACAAAAAGGGAATATGGATAACACTGATTAGAAATAAGTTGATTCTCTAACATATAGCACAAAATTGAAAAGAAACTTGGTTTTTCAGCTTAGACTATAAAATGCCTAAAGGGGAAAGCTAGCAAATACCTCAGTCTTCATACATATCAAAATACATTTCTTGTGAGACCTTGTCTTTTGTGTTGAGTGAGGAGTCCTGAATGGAATGAAAATTTCTGTGGTCTAAGAACAGAAGACACTCTCTTCTACTTGAGATTTTGGCCTTTTTTATGTTCGAGATGCTGGCAGACCTTCTATCTGCAAGTGAAAATTTAAGCAGTACCTGAATGTATGAAAATACAGTCAGGAGGCTTTGGGTCACTTTCTGGGTGAGATAGTAAATTTCTCACTTTATGGATTCTGATTCCTTGTCTTTCTGAAGAATGAGCAAGTCTGAAGCTCAGGAGTGCTGTCCTACTATTAAATAAAAGCTTTTTAAAATTAAATTTAAAATTCTATACACTGTGATTTTTGGCAGAATTTGTGTACTTTCAATGAGTGACATGGAATCCAAACTTCCCTGCTAAAACGTTAATGTATCTCTTGGTTTTTCATTTTACATTCTAAATCACAGGCCTGTATATGGTGAAAGTACATTAAATATATGGCCTCACTATTTTGAGAAGAATATTTTTGTGTCAGTAAATAGCCTAAATTTGTTCTGGACAAACGTTGTTCAGTATCACTCAGTCTGTTTTGATCCATAGTTTGTAACCATGCTTTATACCAAAACAATCCCATTTTGGTAGTTTAGAAATGAAGAACACTCTACATTCTATACAAAAATCCTAAGTCTGTGAAGATATTTTAAAATTTCATATTTCTTATTTTTTACCCACAATTTAGTTGAAACACTAATGCTTGTCAGGTATTCTTCAATGGAAATACTTCATCTGTGATTAGATGGCAGTCTTGGTATATTCTTTCAAACTTAGAATGTGATGTAGCATTTTTAATTCAGTGGTTTTTGGTTTTTTTTAACTAAATGGGAAGTAATGCACATAATCTCCTGCTTAAGGAGGATGATAGGAAAAAGGTGATGTGTAACTGTAGTAGATTTGTAATTTACCCTGAATATCCATCAAGTTCTGTTCAAAAAGTGTCTTAACTCCTTTTCTTTTTCATCTGCTTAACAGAGTGGGGAACATACTATTTTCAGTAGAAACTCAGACAACGGAAGAGAGAACACAGCTGTATCATGCAGAAATAGATGCGCTGTATAAGGATCTAACAGCTAAAGGAAAAATTCTAATTCTGTCTGCAGAGCTGGGGGTAAGGAATTATTAATTCCTTGAAAAATCCTTTTGTGTCTTTATACTCCGTTTCATAATCCCTGTTCTAATACTTTTTGACAGTAATAAAGTACTTTCTTAAGTAATAAAGTTACTTAAACCCAATTATGATGAATACCATAAGAAGTTGCTATAATTTTATTTGTTACTTTAAAATTTGCTGTGCTTTGCTTGCAATACTAGAGAGTGTCCAGGCAAGGTCTCAATATCACAGTGTGTTCTGGTTTTTTTTCTTATTTTTCTCATGAGTCTGTGTTCACCTTTGTCATTATCCCTATAAGTACTATTTAGGGTTTGGCTCATGGTGGTTACATAGAAGACGAGTAACATGATTTGATGAGAAGCACTAGACCTGTGTTTGTGTTGATTTGATGTGGAAGGAGAATCTGACATTTGAGCTTGTGCTTTTTCTTTTTCATCCTTTAATAGCTGTGTAGATAACTGTGGTTCGCCTAAATGTTAAAGATACAACAAAGTAGTTTGCTTAAACAAACATCCGTTAAACAGATTTCAACCTCACAGTTTGACATTTTCATTTTTGAAATGGTTCTTAAAAAAAAAAATGGCAGTAACGTAAGACTTTGCAATATGTCTACCTTTATAAGTAACTACCTGACTATTAAATTGTCTTTAATTCACACTTTTTTTTTTCTCTTAGGAAGTAGATGCTGTTTGCAACTTGATCCTGTCACTAGTTTATTACTTCTATAATTTAATGCCACTTTCAAGAGGATCTAGGTTAGTATTTGTATTCATTGTGTCTGTTAGCTTGGATGCCTGCTGTACAATTCCATGTGTTGCAGTATCTTAATATATTTTTTAATAGAGATGTGTGCCCTTCACAGTCTCTCCTTTTGTGCTGCCGTGACAATGGAAACTGACTTAGTACTGTTTTAAAAGCTATTTTGTAATTGCTGATGGTAACTATTCATAGCTGCATGTATATTTAAAATGATGAGAAGTCTGTATTTATGGACATCAGCTCACACATTGAGAACCATAATTTTAAAATTATAATACTTGGTTTTCTAATCCATGTTGTTTCACACCACTAATTTCACTTAGAAAGCTTTTCTGAAATGTGTATTTAAGATGCAATATACTTCAACGTAACTTTTTTTAATAAAATACACTAAAATATTATTTTAGTAAATTGTTGCAACTGTTAGGGTCATCAAATGAAACCATAGGATAAAGTTCCATATATAACTCTTCGACTGGAATTCTAGTCTAATGCAGACCTGGTTACAGCTAAGATATTATGAACTTCTGTTCCACAAAACACTTAGTGTCTTTAATCTTACTACTAGATACAATTCAGTATAAAAAAACCCCCGAGATTTTGGGATTTTATAATCAGATTTTGCCTTTATCTTACAGAATGTAAAAAATAAGAGAAGTTCTGTCTGAGACTCACAGTTAAAAAAAAAAAAAAAAGTTAAAAATTAAATAACTGAACAGTTTTACACTGCATGTAGCTCTATTGCAGTAGAGTTCATAAACTCTTCTGGGCTACAGCCAGTTCATCTTCTTGGGAACAGGAGTTTGCTTTGTTTTCAGCCCTGTCGAGTCTTGAAGAACTCCAAAGTCTGAATATATGGTTCTGGCTAATGTAGAAACAGTAGTAAAACTCTGGAAGTTCATAAGTTAATTCTAGTGATGTTGGAAAATTACAGTGGTTTCTCTTTTTAAGTGCCTTGTGCTTGGTTTTTTTCTTTTAAAATAACTAGCATAGTAATCTTTACTAGCCTTCCATGAAACAATACTATATTCCATTTGTTTTGTAGTCTAAAATAGCATTGTGGAAAGACTTCTACTCCATTTGTTGTTTTTAATTTTATTCTTTTAGTGTGATAGCTTATTCAGTGATAATGGGTGCACTAATGGCAAGTGGAAAAGAAGTATCAGGAAAAATCCCGAAAGGAAAGGCAAGTATCAAAATACCAAAGTACGTTAGCTCAGTCTTGATGGAGGAAGTAATACTTGTAAAGGTGGGGAAATAGCTTTAAGCGTGAAGAGAAGTTGCATGCTTATTTGCTGGAGATTGGTTGGCAGCATGCTGTGATGTCTTGCAATCTGAGAGTGTGTTGAAAATTCCACTGCTATTCTGACAGCAGGTGAATTTGGAGATGGCATGTGCAATGATTTGGATTAGTCAAATTGTAGCAGTTTGGTCCCACAGGAATTACAGATCTGTTACTGAAGCACTTCTGGTGGGCTGAGATGCTCTTCCAGCTTGCTTTGAGAAGGGTTCTGAGAATTCTGGGACAGAATTAGTGACTCTTCTGGTGCACATTTTCAGCAGAAATTTTCTGTCTGTACTCTCAGTGTGTTGTAGAGCTTTTAGGGCTTGGTAAGTAGGAATGAATTTGCAACTTCTCTTGATTTCTCCCTCCCCTCTGTATTCTGCTGAGGTTAAACTAAGTCCTAGTTTTTAAGTGACTGCATTTGAATATTATACCACCTTGCTCAGTAAAGGATTTCTTTTTCTTCAACAATTGGGTTGTTAGCTGTATTACCTTTTCAGCATGAAAGGAGTAAGAGCACCTCTGTCTCTTTAATGTATTGTCAAAAGAATCAATAAAATTCCAGTGAGAATCCAAGTTGAAGAAAATACTCTGCATGGATAACTGAAGAAAGAAAGGATGTCTTCTACTTTTGTTCTAGAAAGCCCTGAAAACAATCTACTCCTTTGAGTATAACGAACTCTAGTAGCTTCTAAGCACAAACTACATTTGCTTAGCAGCAAGAAAGTTTCTTTTCAGTACACCATTAAGGTGATATCTTCCCCATTCTGTGCGACTTCAAGCTCAGGTAAAACACTTATGTGGTGTTCTCTTTAGCATTTTCTTAGGACTTGATAGGAGTAATATTTTGCTGACTGATTTTATGCAGGCAAGCAGTTTCAGGATTACTACTAAGCAGGATTTCTGATTTACAGGATCATTGGGGACATCTTTACATTTGAGGGTTTTTCCTGAAACAGAGTGCCTGAATACCAATAAACCTGTTTTTAGGAAAGTTTTCACGATGTGGAAGAAATTGTTTACCCCAGTTAAATGAAACTGGAGTTCGTTTTTTGCCAGAGTTGTTAGAAGGGCTAAACTGGTGCCAGAGTTATGACAGCATGCATTTCAGGCTGCTCAAAAGTCAAAGGTGCACAATAGCCAAGAGTCCTGCTGTTGTGTGATGGGTCATTCAGTAGCCATGGCCAGTGTAGCTTCCAGTATCGGTTATGGTGGGGTGTGCGAACCCCACAGAGAATTTTAGTGCCTGGCCTGAATGCCAACTTCAAACTTAATATCTTGTATTCTTGCATTTTCAGCTGGTTGATTTTGAAGCCATGACAGCACCAGGATCTGAAGCTTTTAGCAAAATAGCAAGGAGCTGGATGAATCTGAAAAGGTAGATCTTTCAGGTGGGGAATGGGGAAATAAAATATGAAAGACTATATGTAAAATTCAAACCTATACTAGGAAATACTACTTAAAAATTATGAGTTTAGTAAAGGATTTAGTGTATTTTTTAACACTCTTTAGGAATTGATGAGACAAGATTTGCATTTACACACAGAGTGTATTTCTAGTCTAACAGAGTAGTTAGTAGTCTAGACATTGTTAATGTGAGTATTATCCTCTCAGAAAATTACTTGGGTTAATATTTTCTTCATTTTGTCCAGTGGGTCAAATTTGTCTTTTTATCATATGACTTATCGTTAATAGATCTGACATTGTGTGAACAAAGCAAGGGGAAATTTTGACCCTTCTTTTCAATTCTTACCAAAGTAATTTGCTTGTCCTTTAGTGCTGTTTTGATTTGGAGAATAACTGTTTTGAAAATAGATGGAAATTTTGAGTATGGAGAACTACATTACTTTCATGACTTTCCTGCAATGCTTTAAAATTTTGATTTTCATATAAATTTATAATTTAATACAGCATACATTGACAAATTAATATTATGAATCTGGTGCATTTGATATGTCCTCTAGTGGTTATTGCCCATACAAAATTGAAAAATCAAGCCAGACACAACTCCAGTTCTAGTATGCTTCAAGTCAGGGTCAGGACACATAAAGGATTCTGAGAGAATTGACAGAGAATGGTCCTTACAGGGCCATCTGTAATCTTGGAAACATGGTGCACATCAGGGGACATTCTTGGTTACTGCAGGAAAGGAAATCTTGAGTTCCTCTTCAGGAAGGCCAAAAGGAAACACAGAGAAACTGTAGGCTGGTCAGCCTCATTTTGATCCCTTGGAAAGTCATGAAGTGAATCCTCTTAAGAAAGCATTTCAGTTTATATGAAATGAGAAAACAGAAAACAATCAACGTGAGCTTACCAAATGTTCTGTAACCCAATAATGGTTCTCTGTGATAAAAACTGACTTTTGGTGATGAGAGCAGGCAACGTTGTTTATTTTTTCTTCAGCAAGAAGTCCTACAGTACTCTCGTATCAAGATAGCACTTTATAGTCTGGACAAAAGGACAACTAGATGGATTAAGAAGATGTTTAGATAATCAGATTTAGGGGTACTCAGCACTTCAGACCAAATATAAAATACTGCATCCAGCTGCAGTAAAGACTATGATTAACCAGAACAAATCCAGTAAAGAGCCACCAGTATGGCCTGGGGTCTGGAGCACATGCCTTAACAGGAAAGAGTTGGGCTTGTTCGGCCTGGAAAAGATACGGCTTTGATCTTAGTGCAGCTCTGCAGGACCTGTGAGTGGTGGGAAGACAAAAAAAGCAATGCGCATGAGTTGAAACAACATTTAGACTTGGCATAATCTTCTCATTAGCAGACTGTCCAAAGAGGTGGTGCAGTCTCCACCCCTGGACATTTTCAAGACTTGGCAGGATAAAGCCCTGACACCCTGATTTGACCTTGCTTTGAACAGGATCTTAGATCCTGTATCTCCTGAGGTCTGGTCCTAGAGACTGTGGAACTCTGCAGCTTCTCTCAGTGCCAAATATCTCATACTGATCAGTGTTGTTTAACTTTATTATCAGGGGTTCTGAGCCCGGTGAATTTCACTAGACTATAAAATCCCTTAATAAATTAAGAAGGCGAATAAGATTCAAGGACTTCTTTGTCAAACTCAGACTAAAAATCTACTTGTAATGAGTCAAATTCAGTACTCAGAGTGACATTTCTAAACTACAGGTGTAGCAAGTTGTGGTTTTTATTAAAAGTAATCTGCACAAATATTGAGACATGCTTGGCTTGGAAATTTAAAAGATTTATGGTTCTCACCATTTCTTTCTGTAATGATATACTCTTCTTTATTAATCCTCTGTTCATGCTGGTTTCAGTTTTGTGGGTTGTTTGCTTTTTTTTTTTAAAGACATACCTTTACCAAAGAGAAGCTTCCCTCTTGAGAGTGAAGTCACCTTAAGCCTTTTCAGTGCTACTCATGTGTTTCTGACTCCCTCAGCTGTACTGTTGAAACTTGTGGGAACTCATACCAAACCAGATCAGGGAACTCATTTGTGTTAAAAATAACCTTTCCAAAACAATTTATTTTTAATTAATACCATTTTGTAGTATAGTACAACCTAGAGTCTTGCTGGGTCAAATTAGCTGTAATATGTGAGGAAATGAGCCAGAGTGGAGAAAATGTTGACTTTGCTTGATGCTGAGGAAAAAAAAATCATCAGAAGAGCTACAGCCCAAAGGACTTGATATAATAATATGAAGATAATTAGCCTGAGTGGATAATTTGTCTGTGGTAGACAAATAATAGTGGATATGGTAAATAAGGCTGGAAGACTTAAAGAAATACATTTTTTTTCAACTTCTGCTGCATTTGAAAGCTTCTTCTATGTAGTCATTGTTTTCATTTGGTATGGTGATGGAGTCATGAAAAGCAAGAGCTGATTGTGAACCATACTGAGAATCATTGATTCATTGAGGTTGGGAAAATCTTTAAGATAGTTGAATCCAACCACTAATCCAGCACCACTGTGTTTACCACTAAACCATGTGCCCAGGTGCTGCATCCACACACTTTTTGATCACTTCCAGGGGTGGTGATTGCACTATTTCCCCGGGTAGTTTATTCCACTGTCTCCACCCTTCCCATGAAGAAATATTTCCTAATATCCAATCTGAAACTTCTCTGGCACAACCTGAGGCAATTTCCTCTGGTGTTGTCCCTTGTTAATGGAAGAGAAGAGACCAACCCTCACCTGTGGCCACACTCTCCTTTCAGGTGGTTGCAGAGAGCAGTAAGGTTCCCCCAAGACTCCTTTTCTCCAGGCTAAACAATGCTACCTCCCTCAGCTGCTTTTCATCATACTTGTGCTCCAGACCCTTCACCAGCTCCATTGCCCTTCTCTGGACTCACTCCAGCCACCTCAATGTCCTTTTTGCAGTGACAGGTCTAAAAATGGACACAGGACTTGAGGTGTGGCCTCACCAGTGCTGAGTACTGGGGGATGATCCCTGCCCTGGTCCTGCTGGCCACACTATTGCTGATTGAGGCCAGGATGCCATTGGCCTACTTGGCCACACTGCTGGCTCATGTGCACCCACAGGTCCTTCTCTGCCCAGCAGCTTTCCAGCCGCTCTGCCCCAAGCCTGTTGTATGGGGTTGATTCTTGACACAGGTCCCTAGTTTGTTGGAGAAAGGGATGAAGATAAGTTAATGTGTTAACTTTCAAATAAATTATCAAACTCAGAAAATAACTTTTTTTTTCTCTTTCAGTATTTCGCCTTCTTACAAGAGCCTACCATCAGTATCAGAGACTTTTCCAACCCTGAGAACAATGATTGAAGGACTAAATACAGATTCATCTCATTGTTTAAAAAAAACTATAGTTGTTGTATAATTTATACAAATAAAAGGCCAAGAGGTACCGCTTCATAAATTATTTTGAACGGCAAACTATGGTCAAAAATTGTTTGGTTTTGTTTTGTTTTTTTTTAATAGAACAAACTTACTTGACTATTTATCACCAAAGTAAAAGAAATCTTTCTGTGATCAATAATATGAAAAAGGAAAAAAGTAGAACAACTGATTATTCATATTAAGACACACTCTAACAGCAATAGTTATTCAGGGGCCAAACTGAAGAGCAGTAAGAAACTTGACCACAGTTACAAACTGAACATACTGCAGGTGAAAATTTATTTTTTAAAAAGAAGTCATCTTCTTTGGATTGGAAATAATCTAACTACTAAACTACTTCTCCTTGGTTTTTTTCCAAACCTCTGACTTCTACACAGAAAACTTAGAGCTGTACCATGTGTGAGTAACTGAAGAACACACAGGCATTTCATATAGTGCAGTCCAGTGAAGGAGCAGATGTCAGCTTAAAAGAATGGGGTTCAGGGAAACATCATTTAGAAACAAAACCAAACAAATTACATTGGAGTTAGGCTCTTGATGAGTAAATGTCAGAAACACAAGGATCTCCCTTTCCAAGTACCCATTGATGGTGGTGGTTGGCGAAAGTTATTAACAGGATTATACAGGATTGAAGTATATAGGGAGTGCTAGCTGGGGTTCCTTGAGTTGTTTTTGTTGGACAGACTTGGCAGCATTCTGGAAAGACAGATTTCCTGTAGGGCAGTGCTATTTCAGTCCACATAACATGGAAAGTACCATGAACCAATTTCTGACTGTTACAGTGATGATGATATTTCTGAGGAGTCTTTACTGAATTATATTCATTTTAGCTTCAGCTCTGTGGCCTTAGAGCTCTTTATCAGGTTAAGTGATTTCAGGAGCAGCAAGCAATCATGGGTCAAATGTCTGGACTCCTTAGTGGCTTTGATGAACTTCTTTTTCCTGCTTAAATATTCATTATTTCAGAAAATCTGTAGAACTGCTCTGTTTTAGATACAGCTTTCCTGTGATAGTGATGGTTTGAACTTGATTCTGTTGCTGTCATCTTCTACAAAAAAAATATTTACTTAGCTTCTTTCAGTTTCTCAGAGGTTTGGGCTTTTTTGGGCAATTGCAAATACCTGGTCTAGCCATGTAGCATGGAATATGCTAAAGAATTCACCAAGGAAGAGGGGAAAATATCCTGCATATATCCCAAGTGTTCCAATAGCAGTGGTGTGGTTGATTTTCTCTGAGTACAGTGCAGTGCCATCTCAGTCCCCTCTTTAATGAAAAAGGGAATGCAGCAAAGCATCAAGAAGGTTGACACAGGTGACTTAGTTCTGTGGGACTGAAAATGGGGTGAGTTTGTGGAATAGAGGGTCTCTTCTTGATTATTCCACAGAAGTATTTATTGGATTAAAACTGTGCTCTATGTGTGTGTTTAAGTACAGAGGCCGGAAGTGCCACAAGATAAGTTAAATGCTGCAGTGAATACTGACATCCATTATATTAACAGCTCTGTTGATTTAAAGTTACATTTCATTATTTGTTACCTTATTTGCAGAATAGGACAGCTGTGGGTCCTGAGAGCTTCTGTATGAATGATTTTCATGGAGGTGAAAAATGAATCCCAGAAAGTGGGTGCATACTATATCTTCATTGGGAAGCAGTACATCCCACCCACATTACAGGCATTTCAGACATTTTACTTCTGTCTGTTTCTCTAGTTGATAAACTGGCTACTTGTTGCATTTAGGGTGAATATTAGCAATACATACTCCAGTTTGGATTTATCTATTGGATGAAACAACAGATATCACACTGCACTGTGAACCAAAATGTGCTAAGTGGAGAAAATGAGGAGACCCAAAAGTGTGCTCCCAATTCAAATTAACCTGGGGTGCATATGTACCTATGGGAACGTTTTTTTCCATGAGTGCTCATATTCTGGAGGATTTCACATTTCAATGATTGTACCTTGAAAATACAAGGGTAAGGAAAGAACGTGCTTTCCTTCCATATGAAACAAATGTTGCTGTCTGTGTAGTAATGCTTCCTCTCTAAGAAATGACCCTTGGAATATTAACTTCTTACCCTAACTTAGTTATAGTACTGGTACCAGATTTGTAAGCACAGGGAAGTAATGCTGTATGATGCAGATATTTTGTTCACTGTTTTAATGTGATTCTGGTATGTCTGAAAGTAGGTCTAGAATGTATTTCAAAGGTTGCATGCACTGTACTGGAGCTATGCTGGCAATTACATGGTTAGATTTGGTTAAAAAATAGGGACCCAACTTACAGCCAATGGTAGAATGATCTAATGTGCAATATCTTGAACTGTAGAAATCAACATTTGCTTTGCAAATACCAGAAAGCAAATGGTATGCCCATGTCTAAACCCGTTTTTCCTAAAGCCTCTTTTTCTCTTCTGCTTGTTTGCTTATTAATTTCAGGTACATATACTTGATGAGGGATGTGTAATAGGTGAGTGCCCAAAACACAAGAAAATCTAGAAGACTGGGGAAATTGTTTTGGAATCCAAGATGTTTGCCTTTAGTGAGCACTAACACACATTGTATTATTATTGTACTTTTGGAAGGATAGTTGTGATTATGAGTAAGTAAAACTCATCAGGAGAAAAAAAAAAAAAAAGGCAGGATTTCCTATGCAGACCCAAGAGTCACTGTTTAGTATAATGAACATGAATTGTAAACTTTCTGGATCAGAATTTCTGTAAAGGGCAAAAGTAGGTATTTCTTTGCAAGTAAAGATGAAGGAGGCTTGTGAGTTTTCTTTGAAAGAATTTGGATGCTGTCCATTTGTGACACTAAACGTTCTCTTATTGAGTACTTTCTTCTATCCTACTAGAAATAAGCACTATTTGCTTCTTCTGTTTAAAAGTCTAGAAGTTTAAGAAACCTCTACTACATTTCACTAAGGAGGAAAGGAATTATTATTTTCCTGGAAAAACAGCAGCCTGGAAAATATGCCTAGCTTTATGCCTTGTGTTCTAATGTTGTGATCTTTCTTCTAAGCCTGTAAGTTTTGTTATGCCTTGTATTATTCATTGAGAAAGGGGAATCTGCATTGGCACTTGACCAGACAGTCTTTGGAGCTATAAAAAGGAGGGGTTTTGTTTTAGGGATTAGACCAGAGGGAGTGGAGAAGGGATGGTGAGGAAGGAAAAACTGCCTGGGCAAACAAACCATGTACAATTGTCTGGGTTTCCGTATCCTCGTTTTTTACTGCTGTGACTGACTTCTTAGCCACCCCCTGGTGGCAGACAAAAGAGATTATTGGGAGATCACGGGAGGGTTCTGTGTAATGTGTATTACACCTCTATGAGTGTGTGTGTGCCTGCAAACGTGTTTGAAAGGCTTCTTTTCTGGGCGTGATGCAGATGACTAAGAAAGAAAGCGAGCTCAAGTCAAGTGCTCTCAAACAAGTTTAACAAACAAAACAGGATTATATAACTGGGCTGGTATGTGATGACTTGGGGAACCGTAATTACCTCCTAAGAACCAAGTATGTGGAGAAATCTAATTACCATTTTCCATCCTCTTCTGTGTCATCTTAGCTGGTCTAGCAATACCATTTGAACTCTTAAATGTGAACCTTAATGTATTGCAGCCCAAATCATATATCTATTAAGAATGATACTAAAAAAACAGAATGAGGAAAACAATAGGCTAAGAAATGAAAAAACATTAATTTGAACATAGATATTTGTGCTGCTTTGTAATAGATTTTGAAGATAATAAAAATTCCCCTGAAACTAACTAGGCCAAAAGTCAAAGTGGCTTCAGTTTCATATAAGTCTTCTGACATATTTGCCTATCTTAAGTAAGCTTGCCTTCTTTTTTGTGGAAAGGAATTATGCTTCCCCCACCCCAGGAGACTTTGGTCATCTTTTGGGAGTTTGTGTGTGGTATCTCGATGAATCCTTTGCCAAACTAAGGACTTGTTACAGGAAATGAGCATTGTCACAGCAAAGGAAGAGACCAGAAAACCAAAATATTTCAGCCTGTAGGAAATCTCTTTTACCAACGTAACAAATGCCTACTGCATAGACTTATTACACTTAGGCTGCAATTTTATTATCAAATTAGTAGGGAGGCCTCGGACCATCTTGCGCCCTAACTGGTGGAGTTGGACAAAACCGCCTGTGCCGGGCATCCTGTCTCTTCTGACAGCAGCTGCTGGACCTTGTATCGTGTTAAGAAACACGTACGACTTATTTAGCAGTTAGGAAAGGCAGGTTCTGGGGCACGGTGCTCCTCTGCCAGCTGAGGCAAGTCCTTTCCT